>VZRL01005371.1:58067-183768 GCA_013397895.1 Origma solitaria | reverse complement strand
AAAAAAAAAGAAGAAGAAGAAGAAAGAAAGAAAGAAAGAAAATAAAGGAAACTCGGCTAATAATACTTTTCCACATAAATAATGTAGCTTATAACTGGCCTTTGGAGAAGCCTGAGCATAACAGAGGTCTCTTTGTAAGGCTGAGCACTGATTACATGCTGCTGAGCCCTTTCATGATGATAGCTTTGCAAACTACAGCATCTCAAGCACACTTAAAATTAATAAGTCAGGCTGTCTCCTCCTGGGCTGCACCATCCCAGAAGACGTGTCTTGAGATGGATGTAAGCCTGGCAGATGTCACGTAAAAGGACTGTGGGCCTTTCCCAGCACCATTTCCAGGCTGCACGAGCTCAGGTCCCTGCTGATGTTCACCTCTGCCCTTGTACAATAATAAAGGGATTAACAGCACGTCTACCTGCAGTGGCAGGAGACGGGATTTGGTGACCCCCGAGGTTGCCCCTGGTCCTATTCCTTAATGAAGCAGTGAGATAAGCCCTAATGCATACATATCTTTGGGAGAGGAGATTGCTATTGAAGCCTCTTGCGAGGGCTTTAATCCCAGAGGTGACTCTGCCTGGGGACTGTGAGCAGCTCAGACAGCAAAGATCCCCCTTCCAAAAAAATCAGTGTGCCCCTGTCCTCCCCCCACATATTCCATATGTAAAAATAACCTGCTTTTTCTCCAGTTCTTCTTCAATGGGAAGATATGGATGCAAAGTGGCACCAAGATTTCAGCCCTGGTGGGAGCTGGAGTCAGGAGCAAAGTTGACCTGTGCAAACTTTTGCTGTTGCACCATCCAATTTCATCATCCAGTTTTTGAGGTGATGGGGACTCCACAGGCTCTTGTGTGGGATTAGACAGAACCAGAATATCTTAGGAGGTTTGCACCTGGATCCTCTCCTAACAGGAGCTGTTTTCCTGGTCTTTAAATCTACAATGCTCAGCTTTAGGTACCACTTTGAGAGATCTTAGTCCTTTTGGCTGACTTTACAACGAGGTGGCAAAGAGCATGCCTCTTCTAACACATTAAAAATTCCAAGAAAACCAAGTTTCCTATCATAAACGGGAAGCAGAATGTCTAAATCAGAAGTTGGGGGCTGAAAGGCACCCAAGGGCCCAGGTTTGAGGGCTTGGCGTGCAGCTGCACTTGGAAGGGGAAAAGAAGAAAATTCTCGTGTCCTTTCTTAGCAAGAAATCCTTGGCAGAAGTCATCAAAGTTTTCAGGCAGAGGCAGATCAGACACTTAGATGTGTGTTGAATTGTTAGGTTATTGCCATGAAGAAACCCCAGACCTAAAGACTGAAAATAGCTCCCTTCTAAATGTGAGCACGAACCTTGAAATTAAGCACAATATTGCCTTGCTGCCACAAAAGAGCTCTATTTTCTGACAGCCAACATCCCAAATTAAACAGCTTCCACGTGTGTCAATAAAAGGCATTGGCTTCATTATTTGCAGTCCCCCAGTGATAATTTCTGGTCCCCTTTAGTAAATGTCATTACAGTTCCAGACAGACATCTGCACCACGGGCAAATTGACTGAAAAATGCTCCTTGCTGGAAAAACAATTCAGGAGGGATGGGAGATTGCTGATGGTGTGGGCAGCCTCTCCCAGAGCTGCATCATCTGTGCCCCTTGTGTCTGCATAGGGCGTTGGGTGAGACTGAGCTGGGATGTCAAACAACTAAAGGCACCAGAAGGGAGAGGATCCAGGCTTTCCCATGCCAGTTCTCCTCCTGTTCACTCTGGGTTTTCTACCGCTCTTCCCTAAGTGGTTTTCAGGTCCTTTCCTCACTGTCCACAGCTTGCTTAGCTCTAGACATAACCCTTCCTTTTTTTGTTCCTCACCAAAGTGAAGGTTATCAGTGGATAACTGGAAATTGCGGATTATTTGTTCCCAGCGTGAGGCAGTTGTGAGCACTCTCTAGATCCCAAATGGATCCTCTTGAGGAAACCAAAGGTCTCACCCACAGCTTATGGCCCTTCTTGTGGGTCCCAGGACAGGACCTGCAGCTCTGGTGAAGACCAGAACCAAGACCCAGACCGTGCACAGAGGGACATGCTGGATTCACTCATCTCAGAAATGACATGTCCCTTTTTCCTGCATATCCTCTCGCTCATGTCTTTATTCTTACACAGCATTGTGAATTATCTCTGGAATAAAAGGTCCTGAACAGGAGGGAAGGAGCTTATAATTTTGGTCCAGGACAGTTGGCAAGTCTTTCACCTTATATTAAAAACTTACATTGTGTAAAACAAACCCTCACTTGGGCCTCCTTTCCCTTCGAACCATCCCACACTCACTAAATCTACCTGAACAGTGAGCAAGAAAGATGATTTCGTTCATTCCCCAGAAGAAAAAAATCTTGATTAAAACCCCATAATTGCCAAGCAGTTGTTTGGGGTTGCTGACTGATCAGCAGAGCCACTGCTAACCTGGGTAAAGTGGCAGCAGACCATTCCTGACTCGCACTGTCGCTGCCACATGGGAAAAGGCATAAGGAAAGCACAAGGTGGGGCTTACTCTGTCCCTGCTCTCTGCACTGGCCCAGGACTGATTCCAAATTCCACTTGCATAACAGCTAAAGCAGGCCCAACAATTTCTGCAGCAAAACTGTCTTTGTGTTGAAAAATTACCCGCTAAACTCTGCTTTCCAGTAAATGCCAGACTGCTTTTCGCTCACCGCACCGCTACAGCTTTTCTTAGTTTATTATTTATGTCTGCTTTCACAGTTTCCCACCTGCACCATCTCTATCAACGTGCATGAAATGAAAATCAATGGCAGCCGCTCGAACAGCACAGCAGAGCACAGCAGCTCTGGTGTTAGATCCCAGGCAGGAGCCCATGGATGATCCTGCTGAGAAAACGGGACCATTTTGTACCTGCGTGGTGATTAATTCCTCTGCCCACCAGGACATTCTGGGGGTTTGGTGTGTGGGAAGTGGGGAGCGATGGATCTTTAGGGATATGGGGAGCTGATCACCCACCTGGGAGGCTGCAAGGAGCGTCATTTCTCACTGGTCCTGACTCTCCCTTATCCCTGATGCACCTCTGGTTCATCTCTTCCCAGCAGAAACCTGTTTTTCCAAACTGCCATCAATGGTGATTTCTGCAGGCAAAATACAGGTGCTTCACTGTCCCCCTTACAAGTTCCTCCTCAGCTCTAATACTTTGATTCAGCCAGCGCTGGATCCTATGGATCAGTCCCCTATGGCATGGGAAGCCTGGGTGCTGAGGTATATGGCTAAGCCTGCATCAAATTCCAGTTCAACTCTGCAGAAGTACTTATGCTGTCACGTGGTTGAAAAAAAAATTATATTCCACCTGGAATGAGTGACCCTAAGTCTTGGAAAGCAATGGCAGTTGGAGGTGTATGTCTTGCAAAAAGTGAGAAAGAGCAGAGGATAAATTTGACTACTATTCCTAGCAGAGGAACTGGAGGTTTTTGATACCTCTGGTGTGTCTCCAGTGGAGTATCCAACTCAACACCACCCTGTTGCAATAGGACAAGGGGCAATGGTTTTAAACTAAAAGAGGGTCAATTTAGATTAGATATAAGGGAAAAGTTTTTTTTCACTGTGAGGGTGGCGAGGTTGCCCAGGGAAGCTGTGGATGTGGATTCCTGAAAGTGTTCAAGGCCAGGTTGGAAGGGGCTCTGAGCAACCTGGGTTAGTGGAAGGTGTCCCTACCCACGGCAGGGGGGTGGGAATGATGCTCATTGAGGTCCCTCCCAGCCCAAAACATCATAGGATTCTATGATCAGTCCCAAGAGACCCCGAAATGGCTCAGGAACAACAATCAGTGCCAAGCACGAGGGTACATTAATCACAGCAAGACATAAAGGAGGCCCTGGGACCATTAAAGAAGCTCACACCACAACAGACCCCTCTTTTAAGCTACACTCTTCCCCTTTCCCACCATTTTCACCTCCCTGTGTGCTGTTTTGCCTCATTTTCATCAGGAACAAGCCCAGCCCAGCTCAGGCAGGGAGCAGCGTGCTAAATCCTGGCACCTCCTGTATCGGTGGCATTTATTGCTAAGCACCTCGGGTTGCTCTGGGAACACCGTGTAAGTAATGTGGCTTCTGATGGCTGCCAGGTTTCCCCCATGCTCTCACCATGGGATGAGCAACGGCAGGGGACGGCAGCTCGCTCTGATGGTGCAAATGGCCTGGAGGGCACCAAACCTGGGCAGGCACCAGTGAAAATGACCTAGAGGTGGAAGGAGGGGGAGTGTGAGTGACTGGAAGTGCCCCATCCCCACATGCACTGCTCCCCACAAGCCTTTACACCAGCCCAGAGGCGCTGGGAGTTCCCTGGGCTGCCACAAGCCCTGCCACAAGCCTACCATGGAGAAATGAAGAGCAAAATGGAGACTGGGAAGAGCAGCAGACCTGAGACTGAATGGAATCACACCTGAAACCAAATAATTCCTCTATAACAGAGAGGATTATTAATAGCTGAGGTAGCCCATGGCTCCTAAACTGAATCCTTCCCTCTGAAGGAGATTGCACACGTGCTGTGTTTGAATTGATGATCTTAGAAGTCTTTTGCAACCTTAATGGTTCTATGTACCCTGTCTCCCGTGTATGGAGCTCTTTACATATCTCACTCTGAGTTTTAGGGCTGGAAAGAAGTGGGGCAGCTTCAGGATTTTCTTCCAGGTCCTGCCTCCGGGCCAGGATCCAAAGCTGCAGGTGTTGGGCCCAGGAGCGTTCCTGTGCAAATCCAAGAGTTCTGCAAACAAAGGGAAAATCTTCCCTCGTTATCAGCGAGAAGCACTGGGATAGAGCTGGGCTCAAGCAAGAGAGATGTGACCCACAAACACCTGATGCTGAGGGCACGTCCTTCCCTAGGAGGGATTTAGAGCACTGCAAATTGGTGTATCAGACCTTATCCTGCTCATCCTCCTCTTCCTCACACTTACTGGCAGTGGAACACAGGAGAGTGTGGACAAAACCTCAAATTCAAACAGGATGTATTGGCCTGAAAGGCATTTGTCAGGGTTTAAAGGCAATGGCTAGACAGGCTGCATCCCTGCTGGGGTAGAACTACCCTAGGGGGAGGAAAAGAAACCAACACCTCTGAAAAGAGCAAGGAAAGCATCCAGAAAGAGCCATGCGTGAAGTTTTCAGGAGATACAGCCATCTGTGGGGGATTTCAGCCCCATGTGCTCCTGGTGCTGAAGCAAGGGTGCACAGGACCCCTGGGATGACTGCAAAAGCAGCATCCCCTCTCTGTCTCTAACTCTGACCTAATCTAGCAACAGCAGGCTCCAGATTTTATAACTTGTAAGGCATAAGCATACCCACAAGAATTTTTAAAAATAGTGTTAAAAGCCTCGTGTCTTATAAGGCAAATGAATAGTACAGTTGGGATCTGTTTCTCATTTTTTGTACAACACACTCTTGCACTTTGCTGTTCCAACCTTTAAAATAAACCTGTGCTATATTTGCAAGAATCCCTCTGCAATCACAAGGGAGAGAAGAAAGGGGAGCCTTACAACAAAAATTCACAACTTCCACAGAAATCACACCTTCCTCAACACCAGGGCTTGGTGTGAGAGGTGGCAGCTCTGCTGCTTGCAGGAGCAGAGGCAGAAGAGGAAAACCCTGAAAACACAGTGTGGCTTCTGCCTTGCTGTCTCCCAGCAAAGCTCAGCCCAAGTCCGGCTGCACTCAGGCCAGCAAAGCTCAGGAATTACCCCAAGGCTTTCTAGAAGCCTGTAAGTCCCTGCTGAGGTCCTGCCTTTGAGGGAAAAGCCATCCTTTCCAGTGGCAGCTCCTGGCTGAGGCCTTGGTGTTCCCAAGCTCCCCAAATCACAGTTCTGATGAGGGGTGCCAGCTCCTCAGCAGTCCCCAGCAGCAAATTACACCAACGTGGGCACCATCTCTTGTCCCTGTCCCTGGGAGGATGGGGCAGAGCTCTACAGCTCCCCGAAAGGAGGTGGCAGCCAAGTGGAGGTCAATCTCTTCTCCCAAGTAACAAGGGACAGGACAAGAGGAAACAGATTCAAGTTGTGTCAGAGGAGGTTTAGACTGGATATTGGAGAAAAAATCTTAATGGAAATGGTGGCCAGGCTTTGGAACAGGTTTACCCAGGAAAGTTGTGGAATTACCATCCCTGGAGGGGCTCAGAAGATGTGGAGTTGTGGCACTTGGGGACTTGGGTTAGTGGTGGACCTGGCAGAGCTCAGTTAATTGTTGGATTCTATGATTTTAAAGGTCTTTTCCAACCTCAATGATTCTATAAACCTATGAAATATGAGAAAGGAGATTTGGCTTCAAAGCCCACAGGATCAGGCTTTCATCTCTCCAAGGACATCATTGTGTTTAACTTCTGAACTCTGAGCTGAGGCAGCCCCAGCAGAGATTTGTGGCAGTGCTGGGCTGGGGGAGGTTCATGCGCAGACTCCAGCCAGTCTGCAGAACAACTCTTTGGAAAAACAGCTCATTACAAGCAGGTACTTTGTCTCAAACTTCCAGGTTGCTGTGATCTATTGGCCTCCTAACAGCTGCTGTAAGGCTGGGAGTTTTGACATCTTCGCTCAGCAGAAACCCTGTGTTTTAACAAGCCAGAAAAGGCATCCTTCTTTCTCCCTTTTATCCTACAAATGGAGGATAAAGCCAGTGGGACGAGCTACCAGCATGGCTGGGACTCTTGGTCTGTCTCCACCCTGTGGCAATATTTCTGACTGGTGTTCCCTCTGGACACCCAAAATATGGGCCAAGGACAGCCAATCAGTCCTGGCTGGAGCTGAACATTAGCTCAGCCATTGATTTGCTTATAGAAATACAGGAAGAACCCACTTTAAGACAAGGAATCCTCAAGAATCTGCTTCTTCAGCTCAGTCTGCTCCTGGAATTATGTCAAGCTACCTCAGCAAGTGGAGAGCAGACTGCAGCACCCCTTAACCCAGGGACATATTTATATGAGTGCACATATTTATATGAGTGGACATATTTATACGAGTGTTTCCTTGTCCCTCTGCCCAACCGTTGGCTCTTGAGGGTTTTGTAAAAATGACTTAAGCTGCAAATAACTGTGTCCTCAACAGCTTTAACCTTTTCCATGCCAGCTGCCCTGAGCACAAACTGCAGCCTGCATCCAGCAGGGGAAGGTGAAGGAGGTATTAAACCAGCATGGGATGGACACTACTGCTGTCAATAAGCTCTCAGCCCCACTGATGATGAGAGGAGGAAGGAAACATACACCAAGGACAAAATCTGTCTTGTTAGGACAATTTTGTCAAGCCTTGAGGTGGGGATTTACTGGCTGGGTTGGACAAGCTGGACTGAAGCTTGAAACAGCTTTCCCTTGATGGCTTTGGTTTTTCTGGCTTCAGCCCCAGTTCCTGAGCTCCCAGTCTGCTTCCAACTCCTCCAGACCTGGGGTAAGGTATACAGGGGAAGTTCTTACTCCACTACATCACCCCCAGTGTTTATGCCTGGAGCAAACTCAAGAGCACCTCCCTGACTCTCAGGCAATGGAAGTTAGTGTCAGGAGCAGGTCATGCTCAGCCGTGGATCAGAAGAGCCCTGGGAAGGCAGCAGGGTGGACAACAGCTAGGTGGGGACGTAGCAGGGACCTTGCACAGCCGGTAAAGAAATTATAAATCAGGAAAAAAACCATAAATCATGCATGAATGCAGACCCTGCTGCCAATAATTCCCACTCTTGGCTCAATTACCACTGCTCTTCTTGCAGCTGCACACATGCAGTCATTACTGAGCATTTTGGCTAAACTTATTTTGTCTTTTTTTAATGTCTGCCAGCTGAATCAAAGGTCTCCATGCAAGTAGTGTGCACCATGACACAATCCATGACACTTTCCTGGGGAGCTCTGAATCCCATAAAGAAATAAATTGATTACAGCATGGAAAACATACAAAATCCCCATCTTTCCTCTCTGGAAAAGAGACACAAGTGTGGTCCTCATGAAAAGCTACATCTCATCCTTTCAGAGGAAAAGCACCACCCCTGAGCAGGAATCAACTGAGTTATTGCTAATGTGATGAGCTGAGGTCATAAATAAAAGCTGCTTTCCCTCTAGGATAATTTTCTAGCAGCACTCTCTGAGCACACACCTCACTCCTGCTTTCCTGGTGCAAGGTGTGCCAGGCACAAGGCCACAGGGTTGCATGATCCTGATCCCACACATCAGACACAGCATTTTGGGGAAAAGGGGGAGGAAGGGAGGGCAAAACAAGGAGCTGTTTTATGCCCCCAGAGTCCAAATTTGGGAGGTTGTAGCACAACAAACCAACATAACCATAGTCATCAGAACACAGATCAGCCTAACTCAAGAGGAGATGGCTGTGGGACAGTCTAAGCTCAGGGAAGCAGTTACTGATGTTTCTCCATCTTCCAGCCCTTTTCAGCACAAGGTTTCCACAACCCAGATGTGGTTTCTGTGCATGTCTCTTTCATGGACTACTTCAGTCTTTGCTGGAGCCCTCATCTATTTTTTAGCACCTTTATCCACAGTTGTTCAAGGCACTGTGGTGGTCCCACAAGTGCCAGCCTTACGTGGGAAGGTGCACCTCCTTTTCTGTGTGCCGAGCTTCTTCTCACTTCCTCCTGGACTTTGTGGTGGAAAAAAAAGGAGTGAAAATCCAGTTTAGTCCTTCCTGGCAGTGCCAGTATGATTTCAACATTTAAGGGGCAGCCTGCATGGCACACACAGCATTCATGAGGTTTGTGGTCCAAGCTTTTCCTTTTCCCAGTAAGTTTTCCAAAGTGGGTGTCTCAAGATGCCCATCTAACAAAGCTAGATGACATAATTGTCCTGACACTGATAAACACATTTGTAACCCTAATCCTAATTGCTCTGTGACCTCTGTGCTATTTATGTCATGGGAAGGCTTGCTGGTTTAGGGTTCCCTGGGGTAAAACCATGCCTAACTTCTGGTGAATTACTGTCAGCTCATGTTAAGGCTTTCCCAAAGGAACTCGTCCATTGCCAGCAATAAATCTCAAATAATGGATGAATTCAGTCAAAGTCTTGGTGGATGTGCCCCTGAGAAACCATTTCAAACAGAAACCTCCAGAATTGCCTGGGCAGGTTTGACACAAACCTTGGCCTTGACGCTCAAACATCAGGAATAGCTGGTGACTGGCTGGAGGACATGTGGGTTTAGACACATGAAACCCCTCCAGGCTGCAAATCATTAAACCCAGAGCAAAATGAGCCCCTGCAGAGAGCTGCAGCACTCACTGCATGACAAGTGACGTGACCCTCCATCACTTTTTCCACACAAGCTGGCATGAGCTGCAGGACACCCCAGAAGAGAGACTCTGACCTCACATGTGCTTGGCTGTGTAATGCTGTATCTGCAGGCACAGAAAACGAGGAGTGATGAAGGAAAAAGTCTGTCCAGGAAGCTTTGTATACACATCAGGAATCATATATAAACAACTAGCTCTTTTTCTTTTTCCAAGGCTCGGCTGCTGGAAACTGCAAGATCATGCCAGAGAAATGTCCCATCCCTGGAGATGTTCCAGGCCAGGTTGGACGGGGCTTGGAGCAACCTGATCCAGTGGAAGATGGCCCTGCCCAGGGCAGGGGGGGTGGAAGGAGATGGTCCTGAAAATTCCTTTCCAACCCAAACCATTCCATGTTTCTGTGATTCTGTGAAAGGCTATCTCCAGTTCAGACCTGGTCCCAAGCAGAAGTTTGGAGCTCTCTAAGTGGCCACAGGGTGCACCGCTCTCATGCTGCCATCACAAATCCTGTTTAGCAGAATTATCTTTATTCCCAGAGAGGAATGCACTCTTGGTCTGTTCTTTTCTGACAAAATTCAGCTATAAAAGCAAGGTGTCCAGATCTGGAGGTGTTCTTGGAACCTTGACTGTAAAGGTGTTCTGGAAAGCGAACTAACTAGGGGAACAAAAGATGACCTTACAAAAGGACTGAGATTTAAATATTACAGGATGATTACACAATGCCATAAGCTCCCAGTGAATAAAATGATGATACGTCTTAGGATAGGTCTGAGCCCACAGTTTTACACTGGAATTATCCCAGACACAACAGCAAAGACTTAAAATGTAAATTAATGCATCTATCAAGCTTATCCAGCATTATCCTGATTACTGATAAGCATGTTCAAGGAGACTTTTACACCTAAAAGTTTAAACCAACTCTTGAAAGAGAGCAGGAGGGAATCAAACACGAGGAGAGTACATCTCTAGGTGGACACTGAGATGGCCCTGTGAGGATGTCCACGCTAAGTGTTCACAGGTTTGTGAATCTCCTCGGTGTCTCTGTTGCATTGATTTTGTCTTGCATTGGTTTGTTGACAGGGAATTTGTTTCTTCTTAGCTTTTTGCCTCCTTCTAAAATGGCACATTTCCCCTCTGTGTCTTCCTTAGGAAATATCATGCTGCTCGCAGGGACTTTCACCAGCCAATATCCAAATTATCTCCCTTTATCCCCTGACTTCTCATCCTTTTCCCAAGCCTACAGGCAGCCTGTTGCGAGGAAATCCTATTCTTCCTGATTGTTTGGAGAGCAGCTAGTCTCAAGGTCACTTCTGTATATAAATTGCAGATATCATATTAGCACCACTATTCAGGCATTCAGAACCAAGACTAAACAGGAGAGCTCATCAATTCAGCTGTCTCATGGCTAGATATTCACCATTATGCATGGCTTCCTTTCCTTACTGATTACAGTACAGCAGATTCATTATTATTATTTTTAATTTGGTTATATACAACTGCATGGTGTCTTTTAATTGCCTTTTCTTTTTCCAATTGAGCCGCTAAGGGATGTAAGCAAATTATATGGCTTAACAATTCTGCCTGCTGCAGACAGACTTGTGTGGCCAACACACCAAAGACACTGTGAAAACATTACCTTTTACTGGAAGTGTAAACTCAATAAACCCCCAGGAGAGCAATAAAAATGCAGTAGCCAGCAGATTTAACAAGGACATGCTCAGTGCACAGTGTAATCTTATTATGTGCTTAATGCCCAGTGGAATTACAGGAATTTGATTTAGCAACATCAGATTTCAGTTTCTCAAATTATACTGACTGCTTATAAATTAAGACTGCGATTTGGGATAATTGCTTTTCATTTGCATTGGCAAAGCCCATATATTATATTTATTCTCACTACACTGTTTATATGTTTGAAGTGTCACAGAGCATTGCCTTTGGGACTTAAACTGGGGCTGATGAAGAGCTTTCCTTTGCATCAACGACACTCGTGTTACTTCCCCATTAAATCTGGGTAAATGTTCTACCCTGGTGATCTTTATATGCTTGAAAAGTCTATTTTATCGTTTCCCAAACCTGACTGAGCAGAGTGAAAGATGAGTGAGCTCTGGTGAAGGACTCTGTCTTGCTCTGGTGAAGGACTCTGTCTTCCTCTCCATCAATCTGAGCTGTGACATATTCATTGGAAAGCCACTGACCTGCAGATGTGCAGTGGAGGAATAAGCACAGCAGTGTCCTCCCAGCCATACCAACATCATGCTCAGGGCGTTTTCTTTTCACGTGACCATTTCCTGGGCTCTGCCACTGCAGTTTGTGAATGAACTGGGGAGAATGAGGCAGTGAGTGGTTAATTATCTTGGGGAGGGGAGTGGTGATGTCCGCAGTGGGCTGGCAGGTAATGCTTGCAGGGCCATGAAATGTATCAGTGAATGGCTATGGAACTGCAGGGACACATTCTGAGCACTTGAACTCTGGGACAAACCATTTCATCTCAAGAGAAATGAACAAAATAATTAAATATAATGGAATGAGCAAAGGGCACAGGAACAACTCTGGAAGAAGGCAGGAAATACCTTTGCTGCTGATTTTGGCTTCCATGTCTAAGACATCTGCAAAATCTTAAACAACCATCTCTGTGCAAACTACAGCGTACAGCGGAATTACTTGATTTACTGAAGACCATTGAAATTGGCTCCCAAAGCCCCAAGTTATCGGCATATCCTGGTCTGGAAAACCTCTACTGCTCCAAAGTCATCAATAGATTATAATGAGTTGATTAAAAAATTAACAGGGCAACAATTCAATTAGGTCTTGTACCACTGGGCAACAAATGTAGCTGCAATTGGTAAACATGTCAACAAATTGCTGAGCACAATGCACATCTCTTTGCTTTCTGCACAGCACGTGAATCCAATGGCTCTCAGCCAAGGATGGGGGGAATAAAGTGTCATTCAAGCACTTTGGATATTTGGTGTGAAACACAAATAACGTCCTTTTTTTTGATGAAGTGGAACTGATCCATCAAACCCTTTAGGCTGAAATCAGGGTTAGGTGGCAGATCAGTTGTAGACAACTCAGAGACAGCTACAGAATTTTCCTGACTTCAGATTTACTTGGAAATTTAACTTCTTCCTTAACAATATGACGACAAAGTCCTCTAGCATTTTCCTAGACTTCAACTCATGTTTGCTGAAGGAACAAAAAAATTTGAACGCTATCCCAGTAGCTGCTGAAGCAAGGCTGCAGCCCAGGGCTTTCCTGGATTTTAGGGAGCCTTTTCCTGGGGTGAATAAGAGGCTTGCACACCGTTTCTGCAGCCCTGAGATCCTCCACAGGCACTGCAGGACACCTCTACTGGTGGTCAGTGCTGGCCCAGTGCCATCACATAGTCTGTGCTGGGATCAGCCCATGCCACCCTCTCCACCTCTGAGGCCCTGCAGAGGCAGCTCCTCTGTCTGCATGGCCACCAAAAGGGTTCCTCGTGGCCGAGAAGAGCCCCTGTGTCCCCCTAAAACCCTGGAGAACCTAACTAGACATGTTCATAGAAACACTGCACTGGAGCTGGTCTTTCAAAGCTCAGAAGTGTTCACTCAAGATCAGCAAGAGAGAGAGAAAGCCAAAATGTGACATTTACCTCTTAGCGCGCCTGGCAGCTGAAAGCAGGGAGACCCATTATAGCTCTTTTTTTTTCATTTCTCCAGCTCTGGTTCCCAGAAGGATTGTGTTCAGAGCCGTTTCTGGCAGTGTTCTGCATGCACTTTTAATCTGCCCCATCTGCACTCGGGGAGATGCCTTTTCCAACATCGCGCCTGGCAGATTTATGCGTCGGCTCTGCCGCACTGTGCTGTTAACCTTCATTAAGATGTTTTAATAATTGAATAAACGATGTGCCAGACATGCAGTTTAACCTCAGAGTGTAACGAAACAGAGGACACGATATTAACTGCGGCCCTGGAACAAATATCACCATAAATACCACTAAGTAGGTATCACACAAAAACACCTGCCCTTGACATTAAAAAACACGCTCAGCCACACTGGGAGGGGAGCACAATACATGATACATTACATCTTATCTGCATCTCAATGCCATTAAATGAGCATGGTTAATGCTTTAATAATCTGCCAGGGAACACTGTGGGCTCTACATCTGAGGTAACCCATGAAAGGGGAAACTCTCTCATCTGTTGCCTCGAGCAAGATGAAATACCTTGGGCCTCCCTTGGCAAAGAGGGGGCTTTTTTGTGCAGTGACACAGAGAGGGTTCAGGAGGAGCCAGTTCTGTCACTGGCGACGCTTCAAAGAGTGACATCGAATTAGGGCAGGAGGACAAACTCACAGAGATGCTGATTTGTCCCTGTGGAGGGAGGATAAGGGGTCCCGTGGGAAGTGAGGACATGTTGGGGATGTGGGAAGGAAATGAGGGGTGGACGAAGGGCCTTTCCCAGGGTCTTGCACTGTAGATCTCTCTGCTGCTGAGCAGGTGGCCATCTCCCAAATCCCTCTTTGTACCTAACAACCCCAGGTGGTTCTGTCACCCACAAATGTCTATGTACTTTAAATAATTTTAAAATCTTTGTCTTCTACAGTTATAGGATGCAGCATGATCCCTTTCTGATCCACCCTGTAAAGAAGTGCTTCCTTGAGGTTTTTCACCCTCCTAACATCCTCCTGGACACCGATGGGCTTTAAGAAGGTTGTTGCATAGCCGTATTCCACACCTTGCATAACTTCACAAATCTCCATCACACCCCTTTCCCAAGATTTCCCTGTGTGCCAGTTTCTGACAGATCTTATCCTTTTAATCAGTGAGACTGGATCCACCAAAAGCATTCAGAGCCTCCTTGCTTGCCCAGCTCCAAACCTAGGGAAGGTTGGGTAAAAAAGACACTTTTGGCCAGGGTGGGTTTGTCTGGATGCAGACACTGACCAGCAGGACGAGGACATTCAGCTTGCCAAAACTCACAGGCTAGGCTGGAGATTAATTTTCCAGCTTTTAATTTATCCTTCTCACCCAGGAGTTCACTGTTTTCCTGTCTTTAAATAAATATTTTTTTCTTGTGCTTATAATTTTTTGGGTAGTAATAAAGCAGCTTCAAAGATCAAAAGCTCTTGGGGGGTCTTTCGGCACCTTCAAGGAATTAAAAAAAAAGAGCTGGGTTAGAGGGGGCAGCCCTGCTTCCAAGCAGACTTGCAGGCACACATGTTTCCAAGTGATGCTTTCGCTTTGAAAGGAAGCATGGAAACCAACTTGAAAGTCAGCAATTTTTAAATTTTCTTCCATGGGATAAAATACTCTAAGGAAGAGTTTTTGTTGGAAGATTTGGGAAGGCAAAATCCAGAGCCAAAGTGCAGGTAAAATGCTTTCCTCATTTGCATTTGCACCTGCTAGCAATCAAACTAGAATTTGCTGGGATCTAACACTTCCTGATCCCAGTCATTTTACTGTAAAAGGAATTCCAGATGTGGGAATTTCTAAGTAAAATTTTAACTAAATTTCTAATTTCCATCTGAAATGACCCTTTATCTGGGTCCATTTCTGGGAACCATTTCTGTTTACTTGCTCATTGCTAGGGCGACTTGTCCTGTGAAGGAAATCAGCAAAACCCAGCAGAAACCAGTTGTTGTAGAGGGGAAAAAATAATTGAAAATTTTTAAAAAATCAGTGTCCCTTTGGGAAAAAGTGCTGGTGCCATTGAAATACACATCAAAACTTCCAGTGAATTTAATAAGGGCGTGATTAGGCCCCGTGCCTAGTTCTGCTGGCAAAGGAGAATTATCAGTAAAATGCTAAGGAGCCTCCATGGAGCCTGATTTCAGCAAGAAATGAATGTGCAGGGCTCCCCATTCTAGCTCTAATTTTGGGTACTGCAACATGTGATCCCAATCCAAACTGGGAAGGAGAAATCTACAAGTAGAAAAGCCATTTCGCTCCATGTTTAGAGAGTCGCTGGCATGTCTGAAGCAGACATTTCGATCAAGCTGTGCTTACCCAAAGGAGTTTTCCTCATTTTACAAGCTCCAGCAGATTTTCTGCTGGGACAGAATCACTTTCTGCATAGTTTTTGGGCTACGTGGAAAGTCACACCCCACAGCGGTTTTTCTGTCACCAGCACACAGAAGGGCCAGTCCCAGTTCAGATTTGGCTCCTATGGGATTCATTTTAGTGAGCTCAGGCTGAATTTTATCCCTTCCCATATCATTTCTTCGCCTCCTTATTTATCATTTAGGAGCCTGGCCCCACACCCTCGGGGCTTTCCTCTGTGTCCAGGGAAGGGACAGCCAAGCTGGGCACAGGTGGCATCCCTGGTGGCCCCTGAGGGATGGTGCAGGAGGTGCAACATGTACTGCAGGATGCTGGAAGATGGAAAAGAACTGCTGCTCCCAGCCACATCTCCTGGGTCCCCTCCGCTGGAAAGGGTCAGGGACCCCTTCAGGCAGGAGAGCAGCCCCTGCTGCCCCTGAGAGGGTCTCCAGCACCACAGTGGGGTGAAATTGGGAAAACAAACCACTCACTCAACCTGTCTCCAGGGGGCTTAGATGTGAAATTTATATTAAACAAACCATGTAATGAAACATTGTAGATCCCCATTAACAGAAATCATAGCTGCAATCAGGAAGGATGAAGGACAGGGTCACATTTCCCTTTCTGGCATTCTCTTTCTCCCACACCCACCCTAATGCACCACACACACTCACACGTCCACAAACACAGAGTTTTTCTCCTCCTGCCATGCTCCCCTGTGTGTTTATAGGGCAGATGTGCTCCTCAAGTGGTGTCACCACACCACAGCAGTGCCAGGGCCAATGACACACAACAGCCCACTGGGATTGCCAGGGCTTTTAAAAATGATCCACGACTGAGCATCTCATTACAGATTTATAAGTTCAGATCCAGGTGAGAACAGGTCACATTGGCAGCGACTTCTGCAAGCCACTGATCTCACTGAGCATCTCCTCTGCCCTCCATGAGCCCCGGCTGCATCCCCTTCACCCCGTTCCCCTGCTGGACCAGCCTTTGCTTTTCAAACAGCCTCTCCAAAAAGCTTTGCATGTCTAAACCTAATCGTTTCATCAGAGCAAAGCTTGAATTACACTTCTGAAGTAGAAGAGGAGGCAGAAGAGAGGTCAGAGCTCGAGGGCTGCAGACCTCCCTCCCCACCAATGTCCCGATGGTGCCGGAAGCGTCCCGTGCTGGCAGCCTCGCAGCATGTCCCAGATCCCGCTGTGCCTGGCTCCACCTGGACAGCAAAGAGCCGCCCACACCGTGCTGGGAACAAGCTGAGTTAAACAAACACCATCTGCCACCGCTGCTGTCAACCAGAAAACGCTCACCACGCTGCAAACACTGATGGAGCCGCGAAACGTCAGGAGGGTCAGCGAGACGACGCCGTCTTCATGAGCTCTGATCTCGTTATGTCTACACCAGGTGGCTGAAAAGCTTTTATTGGGGTGGGAGACCTGCAATTCTCCATAAATGAGTCTTTCCAGAGGGGCGGATTTTCTGTATTTTAACTTCTAGCCCTGCAATTCCTGGTGAAGGTCATTTGCTTTAAGCCACAGTGGTTTTAGGGAGAAAATCTGAGTGAAGCTGATTTAGTCAAATCTGTGAATGAGCTGGGGACTTCATTTAGCCACGGCAAAAATCAGCAAAATTGTACGCTTCCACAAAGGAATGGAAAGGTTAAAATGACAACCTCATCTGTCATTCCTAACTTGCAAGCATTTGGAGAAACTGCAACCCCTGTTTTGCTCAAATACAGCAGGTGTGGGACTCGGATGGATGAGGTGAGACGGCAGGAGCAGCTCAGACATTTAGTAACCAGCCAGCCCTTTTCTCCCCCAAGAAAACACGAACACATCCTCCAAAGGGAAGGGATGCCAGACAATTCATCGAAGAGCAGCAGCTTTTGTTGGTGATTGTTCATTTGGAGCCGAAATTCCCAACCAGATTCCCAAGCCAGACTCAGGTAACTCACAACTGCTGAAAAACAACAAAAAAACCCCACCTTTGAAATTATAGAATCATTAAGGTTGGAAAAGATCAGATCATTGAGTCCAGCCATTAACCAACACTGCCAGATTCATCACTGAACCATCACCAAACCAACCTAAGCACCACATCTACACCTCTTATGAGCAGAGACAGGGATCCCCCACTTCCCCAGGGACCCTGTCCCAGTGCTTGGCCACCCTTTCAGTGAAGAAATTCGAAAATCTCAAAGAATCCCTTTGTTTTACAGGATGGCAAACCCACGAAGACATATTGCCAATGTCGAAGTGCAAACATGACTGAAATTAGAAGGAACGAGTGTGTCCTGGGCCCATGGATCCACGGTAGCGGAGCCTTCATAACTGTTCCATGAGGTATTTCTGCCCACAGCCCCTCCTGCATGGCCACAGGTCTCCTTGCAGAGCTGGAAAGCACAAAAGGTTCATTCCTTTCCTGCTGACGCCACACACGTGGCATCTGGTGACAAGCACCATCCCCTCTGCCCCTCTGGCTGCTGCTCCCATGGGCATGAAGCACATTGGGTGGAGCACCTGGTTCAGCTTTCAGCCACATTTATGGCTCTTTTCCTGCTCACTTCAATGGACACTTTGCCCAGCTGAGATGTGGTATTTGGCCTGCCATGAGCTCAGCTCTGCTGGTTTGGAATCAAAGCACTTAGCAGGACTGTCCTCGGGCTCAGCTGGACTCTGCAGGGAAAACACCACAAACACACCCAAGCGCATAAACATCATTCCCACTGCCTGCCTCTTTCTAGGATGCCAAAATCAGAGGGGGAGGCAAGACCTGGTGTGGAAAACAACTCCTTTTAATCATCCAGTGCTGCATTTCCAAAGGCTTCAGTGGTGCTGCTCCACATCAGTGACAGATCTGCTCAGCTGGGCTTACAGGAAAGTGTTGTTTTCAGGGTACAAGGGCCCTTCTGCTTTCCAGCCAAATGGCTGCATCTAACAAAAACATTGCTGGTAAATCATGTGCTAGCAACTTATTCCTGATATAATCCAACCTGCTTTATTGTTGGCAGAACGAAGATTTCAGCGAGGCACGGAATGATTTTTTCAAAAGACCACACCTAATTAACTGCATGTAAAGTAATATTCATTATTCCTTTTTCCACAGCAGAAACTAAGCAAACAGACTTGCCGAACAAGAAGAATTGAGATTTTTTTCCCCTGATTGCCTTCTGTATCCCAGAGGCTGAGTTTTGCCTTTTGTTATGAATGAGTTGACTTTTTGCAGACTGTCAACTTGCAATGCTTTTTGATTTCACATCTTCCCTGAAAGCTCCCCGTGCGAAAGCTCTCCACCATTTCCTCAGGGAGCTCTTCCCAATATCAATATGCAAACGCTGAGATCACAAACCCCTTATTCAATCCACGTACTCCAATAAAGAGCATATGGAAGACAAGCATCCCCTGCATCCTGCATCATCCCACCTGTCCTGCTACATCGAGGTTAGCCCCTTGTAGGAAAGGACTATTTTGTTAATTGACCTACTTGTAATCTGCTAGGATAATCCTTTTCTTGCTAGGGAGCTGTTTCTGACCTCTCTCCAGCAAATCCTAAATTGCAGCTTGGTAGGAAAGGCCACATCTGGGTGCTTTTGTCACTTCACAAGAAGCATCCTGTTACAGAGATGATTTATTTAGTCCCAGACAGCAAACAGACACCCCATTGCTAATATCTCTAACAACATGTTCGCCCTCCAGTAAGCTACCAAGGAAACACTTGTAGATCATTGCATCTGTATAAATCCCCTCATTTGGTAGTTTCTATATAGCTTTCTCCTAAAAAGCCCCTGTGGCTCTTTAAAATGCTAATTAATCTGTAAATGGCTTTTTCTTTTTACATCAAACCACCACTTTTACTTTCTTCTTATTCTCCTATAAATAGTAGAAGCTCCCAACAGGTAAATGGAAAAGTCTTTCCAGGTTTGTCACCCAACAGGCATTTATGTCTTTCCCATCCCTCCTCCAGGCTGTGTCTTGTACCCTGTAGGATCGGGATCTGTGGGATTGCCGTCTGTGGTGTGGTTTGCTTCAGATGGTCAGGACAGAGATGAGAGACCTCTGGATTTCGGTCTTAGAGCATGAGGTTTATTGTAATAAAGCGTGGGTGCAGGGGACCTGCTGAGAGCCGCCAGGCGCAGCTCAGAGAAGGTCAGAGAAGTAAGAGAGAGAGAGAGAGAGAGAGAGAAGTACAGAATGCGGAATACGGAATCCCGTGGTTGTTGCTTACAATACAATAAATCATATTCTGTGCTGAATATTCTAATTTTCACAAACCAATCGAGAACAAGATACAAATTCTATAGCATTTACATACAGCCTATGAGAGTCATTGCATTACCATATGACGTTATATTTTAAACCACAAAAACTGCTTTTTGGACCCTCTGCTAAGTTGGTAGGGTCTGCTCTGACCCTTGGACCTGTGTGCTAGCAGAGGGTGTTGTCTAATCAACGAGGGGTATTGTTCAATCAAAGAGGGTGGTGAGCCTTCAGTGGCCACACCATTGTTTTTCCAGTAATTTAGTAACTGAGGTTTGGTATCTCAAAGCTTGTCTTCATTTCAGTCTCGCTTATAGTTTCTATATTCTCAGCATCTTTGGCCAGGTAATAATTTTTATAACACTCTCCTATTTCATCCTCCCCAACATCACCCAGAGGCTGGATGTGAGCTGGACACTCTGCCCCGTGGCCAGGCAAGCCCCAGAAGCCGGAGGGAGCAGCCAGGGCCCTCAGGGTGCCTATTTCCAGTGGGTCAGGAGGGGTGTGAGCTCAGCACTGTGGCTGCTGTCATCCCGATGCGGTGCAGGTGTCTGTAGCCATTCGGGACTCTGATCGCTGTGACTCAGTGCGAGGTCTTCAGCCAGCTGAGAGCATCATAGCACAAGGAGGGAAATAATTTCTGATTGCTGCAAGGTACTGCAACAAAAGCCTCTCAGGGCTCCTGTTCCATTTTGGCTCCTGCTCCACGCAGCATTACTCATCATCTACAGAGAGCTCTTAGGCTATTAAGGGAGGAAGTGGAGGACTTAGTCTTTTCCAGTCCCTATACCACGAGCGCAGCTTGAGGAATGAACACCCAGCCCAGCCCCCTGTCCCCACCCAGTCTCCCCTCCCCTCCTCACATTAGCTCTGACAGAAAATATTTACCTGCATTAAATTTGGTGGGAACTGGAATCCAAGCCCCTAAAAGAGAAAAAGCCAAATATACATTAAACTGTAACAGAGACAACTGTGTGTTCTGCAGCTTGGAGGCGTGTAGCATTCCCTCATTAAAACCTAAACATCAAATAAATTAACTGTATATGGCAACAATAGGAACTAAACCTGGTCTGTGTTTTTAAGGCGTCCTAATTGAAACCAGACCTGGGTTTGCACTTCCTTTGTGGTCCAGGTGGGCACTCGTCCTACGATCATAACGAAGGTGCTACAAAGGCTTTTCCCCAGCCCTGCAGCCCCTGTTCAAGATCACAGCAGCTTGCTGGGTTTGAGAGCTTTCTTCCTCTGGTTACACAATGCGGGGAGAGGAAGCAGGGGTTGTTATTGCTGCAGCGAGCTTGGGCTTTTGATAATATTAAACTGTTTAGGTTGGATGTGAAACCTGACTTTGTTGAGAACCATATGGTGCTTAAACGATGTTGTTGCCTTGCAAGTCTGCAGGGTGGAAAACAGGGCCAGATTCCACAATATCTGCAAATTACCAAAGCTGTGAATTTAATGAAGAAGGAAGAAAGAAGATTAAGGAAGTTCTGTCTTTGGTGGCAAAGGTATAAGCGAGCACAGGAATATCCAAGGGGGAGAGGAGAGGCTACTGCAATAAATTACAGAGCGTGCTCACGTGTGGAGATAATTATGAGCAGAAAGAAAGAAGGATACTTCAAGGAGCTCAAAGCCCACAAGCCTTAAGCTGAGACCTCACCTCTCACAGGCTGAAGGGAACATCATCACCGTACAGCTTCTTTAATAACTATATTAATCATCATACTTTTCAAAACTTCATTTGATCATGATAATGCTTAATTAGAGATCACCTGTAAGGTTTTTAACTTTCCATTTTACTATAACACAGCATGTGCTGCATCAGCCTTCAGTCCTCAGTAGATGACACTCTGCCCAGAGAGTGCACTGCACCAGAGGGATCTCAGTCAGGATCTGTGGACCAAAAGGTGTTCTCTCAAGAGTGCCTGCTATTTTCTCTCTTTGACAGTGCTGTATGTACATGGTGAAGTGCCCCAGCATCCTTCAAGATGAAAACCATCATGTATGTGTAAAATAATACTGTTAAATCAGGGAGGGAAATATGCACTCAGAGCCTGAAAGCATGCCACGATGGCAGGAATCACCAATCCAGACTTCCTGACAAGCAACGAGAGCCATGGGATTAGTTTTCCCCAGTGTGCCCAGATCATATATTATTCTTCTGCTACATCAAGGATTTTATTTAAAAAAAATTTAAAAAACAATAAAACACCAAACAAAAAAACCACAAAGAGTTTTTTAAAAGGCTCTTTTAAAATTCTGCTTTAATTTATTCTATTCATCTCGGGAAAGGCAGAACTACTGGAAGAAACACCTTTGATGTAAGAAAGTCTCTATGACAGAACCGGAGCTGGCAGATGAATTCATTGCCTTCCTCTCCTGGATCATGGGAAAAGCCCTCGGGGGCTGTTAATAATGGACAGAAATGAATTCCTATGGCCCAAGGCTTCCAAGAGCTGCACAAAATTTGAAACTCTTCAGATAGCCATGCTGGCATCTACATCCCACTCTGGCACTGAGGCTGCTGAAGGCTCAAAAAGGATGCACCAGTTCCTTCCAAGCCGCAGCCTTCATGGCCCATTGCTGGGGCAAGTGCGCTGGCAGAATCCCATGGAAAAGGTCCTCCCAAACCCAGCCCAGGTGTTCTGCTCTGTCAGATAACAGTTCCAGTTCTCCAAAGGTGAGCACCTGGCATGGTGTAAACAGGTCCCAAGAAGCCCAAGTGATGGACATCCCACAGCCTCCACGCTGTTCTACCACACAAGTTCGCAATCCTTACATTAAAAGTTGTGACTAACATTTAGTCTCGCTGCAGGTCAGGTTTCGTTTGTTTCCTTCTTTTTTGCAGCTACTTTTGGTACGTGAAGACCGTCTGGACATCTCAGTCTTCTCTGGACCAAAGGACCAGGGGGACACTTATCCTTTATTAACACCATCATGCCTTTTTGTCCTTGGTTTTGTTTCCCACTATACACTCAGTCTGAACTCAGCTCCATGCCAAGCAAACCAGCTCACCTCATTGTTTTGTGCCCTTAGGAGCTTCAGCCACCTGTTTTTCACACCGGACTTCCTAGTATTTCAGGACTGTATTAACTGTTAATACCCACAGGCAGCTCTTTCCCCCCTTTTCTATCCAAAAAAGTGAACTGGGCCCTCTTGGTGGGAACTTCCATGGTTCTGCAGCCATGCTGTCCCATCCCAGCACTCTTCCTTCCCTCTCCAAAGTCACCCACTTCTCCCCAGAAGATACTCCAGGACTTTGTGTCAGGGACAGCTCGAGCTGTCCCAGCTGTCACAAGCTCAGTGACAACAAAGTAGACTTTATTTCAAGGCCAGCTCCTGAGGGACTTTCCCAGCAATTTTTTCCCACTCCCCAAAATTCACCTTTTAACAAAATCCACTGGTTCTTTCTTTTAGACATTTTTATATCCACTCACCTCCAGTTCTTGTATTATTCTTCCCCTGTCAGCTCACCTCATCATTTTTCACAAGGCACTATATTCACTTCATTGAATCCAGCTAGGAAATGCCATCGATCTAATCTATGCCTAAAAAATCCATTATTTTATCAAAGATATCAGGTTTATACATCACAATCTGTCTTTGCGAGACTCAGGCTGCATTCTCTCCTGTCTCCCACTTAACTTCATGCTTTATTTTTCATTTATGTCCATATAATTGGGGTCACAGCAATGAGCTCCCAGTCCTTCCCTCTTCCCTTATACACAGACCTGTCTCTACCTTCAGCCATCATCTGTTTCCCCACTTTGATGCACTGAAGAGCCACCATTGCTCCTGAATGTGCATTTTCCATGCTCTGGGCTGGAGATTTTCTGCCTTGTTTCTGTCCCCTTGCCACCAGCCTGAGTGCTCTCAAGTCTGAAATTGTCTCCTCTCATGAATGTGGTAATTTTGGCACCCTCAGCCTCATTATCACTCCACTACCTCGTTTTGCCTTAAATGTTCACTTCGCTGCCTTACAACTGAGGCAAGGGGATTTTATTTGATTTCAGGCCACATTTAAGGTTGTCTTTAATATCAGCCTCAATCTCATTACACAGAAAACTTTTCTCCCTTCAATTTAAAATATGGCTATTGAACAGAACCATATTGCTTGTAATTTTCTCAATAAAAATACTCTCTCACCTTGCTAGCAATGCCTGCTTATTTTTCCAGACATCAGCACATGTGCTGCTTCTCTGATGAGCCTTACCTCCAGGAAAAGGGCCAGGTAGTCTTTTACTTGTAGACATCCAAAGGGACATCGATAGAGAATGGTTTTAATTTCCAGCTCTGTATCAAGTGCCTGAGTCAAACCACATCCACCTAGCCTTTGGGACACATTCCCTCCTTGTTGTAATCGCAGAACCGCTGATTTCTATTTCCAATTTCTACTTCCAAATCAAATTTATAACAAGAAAACCCCGAGGAGCCCCACGGTGAACAGCAGGTAATGAGTGAAAAAGACAAATAAAAGAGACACGATTCAAAATTACACTGCAGGGAAAGACCTGGGAGATCCCTCAAGCATCCAGAGGAGAGGTGGGCAGAGCCCATCTGTCTGCACCCCAGGCACCACCCTCGTAAAAGGCTGAGCTCCAAAAATACATGAGATCATTACAACCAGCAACTAAACCCTTCTGTGGTGCCTGCGCATGCTGTAAGGGGGAAAAAGTGCTTGTGCTAGCACCGGAGAGGTTTGCCAAGGAAAGAAACAACTGCTGGCAGCCTCGGCTCCTGAGCATGTCAAAATGAGCGTTCAAGTCTTGTCAGAAAGACAAATTGATGGCCAGATGGGCTAAATGTGGCCCATCCGAATGAATGGAGCTGTCAGTGATTGGTACCAGCCAGGAAGGTGGCTCACTGCCGAGCCCTCGAGAGAGCACGGGCATTCCGTTTTCAGGAACAAAACCACTACAGGATGGATAATCTGGAAAAATCCCCTGCAGTTTCAAAGTTGTTATGCTTTTATTCCTAAGTGTTTGACGAGGACACAATTTGCATGCTCCCCCCACCATCATTTAGGGCATGGGAGCAGCAGGTTTGGCCACGTGTGGAGCTAACACTTTGCTTTGGCAGCTGTAATGCTGCAGGACAGCCATGTCCTCCTGGGCATTTTCAGTCTGTTTTCCAGGGCCTTCTAAGTCAGATGGTCAGAGCTGTGTCTGACAGCACGCTGGGATGGAGCTAACACTCACTCCCCCACAAAATGCCAGCTCCCATGGCAGGGGGGTCGGAACTAGGTCATCTTTAAGGTTCTTTCCAATTCTAAGATACTATGATTCTGTGACTCTGACTTGGGTTAACCTCACTGGAAGTGACACTGGAAAAAAAAAAAAAAAAAAAAGAAAAGCATTAATTTCACACCAAAACCCACAAAAGCCAAACCTCAGTGCTTCATGCAGGAGAGGAACTCCCAGCAGAGCCTCCTACCCTACCCAGTCTCTTCAGACCACCCGGCTTCCCTGCCAGCTGAAACATCCCCGATAGCGATTGCCACAGCCAGGAGAGTTTTTATCAGCCTTTTTCCCTGCTTCCCCATTGTTCCTAAAGACTTGCAAATGCTGCAGAAATTCCTGGCATTTCAGTCTGACCACAAACCTTCTCCAAAGAGACTCTCACACAGTTTATTATGAATGCATTTTATGAAATGAATGTGATGGTAGCCTGCTAATTAATATCTGGCAGGAATTAAATGAGAGCGACTTCTAACGCCGTTGCCTCCCTGACTGGTCAGTTCTTCCATTCCTCTGTGCATCAGCCACAGAATATCCTGCCTTGGGAGGGACCCACAAGGTTCATGGAAGTCCAACTCCTGCACAGGAATAGAGTCAATATTGACTTACAGAAACTGCAGATAGTGTTTGGTCAAAAGATCCAGCAGGTCCAGATCTCAATTTGGATGGCAGGGGGAAGGCTGGTTCTCCAGGAAATGACCCTCCAAAAATCTTTACTGAGGGTTTTACTCAGCTGAACATCTGGCAAATGTGGAACTTTTACTGGCTAATTTCATACAATACAGCTTTTAAGCCTGCAGAACAGAAAGTAGAGGGGAGTGAGCAGAATTAAATAGCAGCTATTAAAAGAAAAATAATATTGCCTTTCATACCTTTTTTCCATTTTTCCTGCCTCTGTTTTCCCCCTCATTGCTTTGGCAGGTGTATTTGATGTGCTAAATCCATCCCTGGTGGTACTATACCAAACCAGCATTTATATGTCAGGAGAAGAGCAAATTTTGGCAGTAAAGAGGCCACAATGAGATTATCTGTGTTCCTGAAATGCATCAGGTGAAGACCTGCTTAGAAAAGCAGATATAATCACTGAAATGAGAGAGCCTAAAAACTATTTACCCTATGAAAAGCAGAATGACTTCTCTAAATAATACTTCTTTTATGCAGTGAAAAAGCATCTTTTGTCTTCATGATAATATAACATCAAAACAGCATCTCTGGAACCATTTTTAGGCAAAACACCATTGCAGCTGGTTAGATGGGTGATCTACTGTGATTTAACCTCAGCTCAAAATTTACTCTGAGGCCCTGGCCTTTTTAATACATGATAATATTCATATAATCATAGCTCTGCTTCTAATGGGTACCTGTGAGACTGATTTACCAAAAATAAGAGTGTGCATTAGGACTCAGCTAAGATCCATTCATATGGAAATAGTTTACCACATGTTAGAGAATTTGGCCAGGGAGTATAAACAACAGCATGTGCATGAGGAAGAAGTCAAAACATTAGGAATAAATTATGAATACACCACAAGCTTCGCGGTTGTAATGGATATTCAACACCTCAGGAGATGCTCCTCACAGAATTTCCAATAACAAATGCATTCATAAAACACCTGATTGGGTTAGAGGTGGTTAATGGAATACTGTACTTACTGGAAAGTCTAAGGTGAAACCTCCATCAGGAGAAAAGGAATTTGTATCAGGAAACACTGCAGGTTTTACTGGGAGGCTGGTGAGGCACTGGCACAGAAACTGTGGCTGCCCCATCGCTGGAAGTGCTCAAGGCCAGGTTGGACAGGGCTTGGAGCAGCCTGGTCTGGTGGAAGGTGTCCCTGCCCATGGCAGGGGGATGGTCTTCAAGGTCCCTTCCAGCCCAAACCATTCTGTGGTTCTGTGAAGTTACATTAAAATATCACACAGTGTTCCAGCTGGAACACCTCGCCTTCATTCACCTGGCTTAAAGCGTCAGTGAATTCATTTCTGTAGTGCAAAGATTAGGTCACCAACACAGGACCCATTTCCAAACCACATCATGCACTGGGGCTCTGATAGTTTCAACTTACAAACGAAGTAAATGATTACAAAATCGTGGTGAAGGACTGGATCCTGCCCAGCGCTTCTCTTCCTCCTGCCGCGCCGTTGGCTGGTTTGTTTTCCTTACACCCCCTCAGCGCTCCCTCTCTTCGGGCCTCCACCACCATACGGGCAATCTCACGTCTCTTGGCTTGCAGGATGCTATTTCTGGAAACACCATCTTGCAGAGAGCCGTGGCGTGGAAGCTATGATTCATGCATTTCGTAGGAGCAGAAGTGTTAGTGAGTTTGGGCAGGTGGCGGGGTGGCACCGTGAGCGTGAGGTGGCATGACAGATGTCAGCAGCCGGGAAAGTGCACTCCAGAGGTGCAAGACATGAAGAGTTACAAGTTCCTGGGGAGTTATATCCACTTACATCAGACTTGGGAAACTGGGCATCATAAGCACGCTGACATTCAATGTTTTGCCTGCCATTTTTGCAGCTTATGTCACAAGAAACTGCTGTGTCTCCGCTGTCTTCTGTGTCTGAAATGTCTTTTCTTGGCTTCTGTTTGTCTCCCAGTTCCACCTTCACCACCTCTCTCACTCCTTCCCACACCACTGCTCAGGCAGGACCAAGACATTACACCACTTCCCCTGCAGCTTTTGCCCTCTCCAGCCTCAGCCATCCCTCCTGCTGCCCCTCTAGGCTGGAACTGTCTCCTCTCCCTCTCGCCTACACAATCACCTCCTTGAATTCAGCTCCTTCCCAAGCTATGTTGCTTTCTCTGCCTCCAGATCCAGTCATTTTTAACCAATTTATTGTAAAGTTGCTTAATTAGGCAGTCACAGCCCAAATAGCAGCAAGAACTGCTTCACAACACTGCCTGGTCCAAGGCATTTTAATTCTGAAATATTGTCTTACATGATAAACTCCTCAGCAGCCCTTGCCCAACACTTGCATTGCAAATTGTTGAGGTTTGTAATAGATCACAGCTTCCACTAAAGCCAGAGCACAGCCTCAGAGAGGTGTTGGCCCAACTCTGCAGCTGCTTTCCAAACCATCCATCTTCGCTTCCCGCTTTGTGCTGCAAACAGAGCTTTGAAACTTCTATTTCAAACCACTCTCAAAGGACTCTAAATAGGGAGGAACTAAATAGGGAGTCCAAATAGGGAACTTGTACATGGTGGGAAGAATGGATGCTCCTCTGTGGGCCAGGGGAGAGAAAACAGCTCCTCTGAGAGCAGCAACACCCTGCCCAAGGCTCACGAGTGCACAGGGAGGGGGCAGAATAGGAAGGGGAGCCCGACAGGAATTCAGTGACACGAAGAGGGTTAATAAACCTACGAGAAAAACCTGGCATGGGAGGGAGAGCAGCACCAGCCTCAGAATTTGTGAAGTCCTCTCTTAAAAAGTGGGGCAGCGGATATGGACTGCAGGAATACATCCCATGGACCATTGTGTCCCATAAAAATGAGGATGCTG
Organism: Origma solitaria; assembly: GCA_013397895.1. Taxonomy (NCBI): domain Eukaryota; kingdom Metazoa; phylum Chordata; class Aves; order Passeriformes; family Acanthizidae; genus Origma; species Origma solitaria. Next base: position 155,533 of record VZRL01005371.1, on the reverse strand, counting down.
AGCGCTGCTTGGTCTCTCCCTGCTGTGCCAGGATGTTCCCATCCTGTGCTGGGCACAGTGCAGTCGAGAGCCCCAGGGTTTCCAGGGCCAGGACAAGCCAGCTGAACCCCATTTTCTGGTGACAATCCGAGAATCCTCGCCCGACACACATTCAGCCCATTCATCTCCGGCCATTCCGCGCGGCGCTGGCCGTCTCCCGGATAAACACTGCGTAGTGTGTGTGGCTTGCTGCAATACTTCAAGGACATTGGAATGCACTTTATCAGCACTTTTAAACACTGCAGCTTTATGAGGGGAGCCTGAAAATGTATTTACCATTCCAGACTGTGCACAGATGTGCTTTTAATATAACATCCTTGATGGGGTTTTTTCTCTTCTCATGACCTCTTGCTGTCCAGGCAAGGGCGCTTGCCTTTCCCTGTGCCACCAGATACTCCAGGAATTCTTTCTGGAGCACCAACCACCAGAGATTTCGTCTTGAGGCAGCTCCTTCACACCTTCTGATGATGTTCTTCCATGGCTGTTGTGAGGTTTGCTTCATGAGGTACCTCTGTAACCACCGTTCCTTGCCACGCAGATGTTTCCTAACCCATGTCACCAGGGTTTACATCTCCAAGGAGCTTCCTCCTGCACACCAACTGCGTGTGAAGAGCTGCTGATTGCTCAGTGGGTGGCACAGCAGGTCATGCAGATTGCTGAGAACAGACAGATGATCTCAGGCTCTTCTGGGCTCCTCTGAGGAGGCTGGAAACTTGGGGAAATGCCTCCTGCGTTGCTGAAGTCGCCATGTGCTCTGAAGTGGAGCCCTCAGGATGGCTCCCCTGATCTCAGGAGTATGTTTGGCTCCCAGCCTCAGCCCTGAAAGTGAAAAATGAATAACGAAAAATTCACCTTGGCTCTGCTGGCTGCAATGGGTCAAGGGAAAGGAAGGCTTCTGAAGCGAAGGAGCAAAGGCAAAGACTGTAAAGGGCAAGAAAATAAGGGGAGCAGGAAGGAAGAGGAACCTGCAGAAAGGTCCTCCCTTGGGAAAAACAAGAAGCACTTAAAGCTATTTTCTCTGATCTGATCTGCTGCTTTTACAGCTCCATTCACAGACACCATTTCCCAGCTGTATTCTTTTATATCTGTGTCATCTCCCTTCAATATTTACTGTTTATGCAGAGCCTCCCAGATGCTCTACCAGGTGAGCTGCCAGGCCCAGCTAAGACAGATCCCTCTCTGATGCCAGCTCTCTCTGTCTCACAGAAAGCTGCTCACAGAGAAGTGGTTTTCACCAGCCAGGACCTTCTGTAGCACACAGAAAGGCATCACCTCATCCAGAAGTTGGTGTCTTATTCTAAGGCTTAACTGTGGGGTTACCTCCCCCTCCCCATTTCTGGAGCAGGGCTCACACGTGTCCCCATGGGGACAGCTGGTGCCCCGAGAGCTCAGGACTAACCTGGGCTGGACAAGGTCCACTGTGAGCACTGCAGCTCACTGCAAGCCAAACAGCACAATCAGCACACGAAACACATAAGGCCAGCAAATGACAAGAATGTAAAATAAACTCATCAGGGACTGGCTCAGCAGGATCACGGTTTGTTCCCCTGTGAAGATCCACCTGTACACAGTTTAATCCCTGGAGCTGTGGCCAGCTTCCATTTGTGTCAAGGGAAGATTTTCCATTTACTGTAATGGACTTGGAGCAGGCCCAAGCAGAGCTGAATAATCAGCAATGGTTTTATTAAACAAGAGAAATAGCCTTCTCCCTGATTCCCTCCTACTCCTCTGCGCCAGCTGTAGGTCAGAATCTGCCACTTCTCCCTTGGAGACTGAGTCCTTCTGAGGAGCTGGGTGTTTGTTTCAAACCAACCAGTCGAAATGGCATTTTCAATGGGGGCTGAGATTTATCCATTGCCAGGGACAACAGCTTTAGATGATGAGCTGGACTATGCCTGACTCAAACCTTCCAACTCAATTTCTGAAGAACACCGTGTTGATTTTATACCCCTCTTAGTTTCTAAACTGGGAACTTCATACCTTTTGTTTATATTTTCCTTTAAAAACATTTCTTATCATGGAGCAGAAGCAGGAGCCCAGACAAATACACAAGTTGAAAAGACAACAGAAACATTTTGTGCCAGAGAAGGATGGATGTAAGAGAACCTGGCTGCAATAACCATGGAAACAAAACACGCGTCGTATGAAAATGATTCACACTGTTTTGAAGACTTTTCTGGAAGGCAATAATTTTCTGCCTTGGAGGCAGCACAGCAAAACAGCACAGCCAGAGAGTCAGGAGAGATGTGTCAGAGCAGGAGTCCAACTTAGAACCATAGAATTGTTTGGGTTGGAAGGGACTTTCAAGACCATCCAGTTCCAACCCCCTGACATGGGCAGGGACACCTTCCACTATCCCAGGTTGCTCCAAGCCCCACCCAACCTGGCCTTGGACACCTTCAGATATGAGGCATCCATGTCTCAAAGATCAAAGCCTGTGAGCTTTAGACAAAAGAAAATACAAAAAATAGATGTTAAAACATGCCCAGCTCACTTTCTGCAGGTTTGCCCTACAGCATCAATCAGCCCCTGTCCCCCAGAGCCTGCTCCCCCTTACGTGTGCATGTGTGGGACCTCCCTGGCTCTCCCCCTTCTCACACTAAATCCTCACCAAACAAACAAACAAGAACCACTCACACCCCTCCCACACGCTGTAAAATACCTGAAACACAGTGACAGCATTTAATCCCCCTGGCAGCGCTCAGGGGCTTTCAAACCCCCAACAAGCTCTGCGCCACCACAGCCTTACTCGTGAAATTATTTATCAGGGGTTGATTTATAGAGTCTTTCAGAAGCTTTATATTGTCTAATAATGGCCTGGAGGTCTCACATCCTCCAGGCTTGACGGATTCCACGTTTACGAGGTTGGGAGCTTGACTCCTGGAGGAGATTTGCGGTCTGGAGCCGTGCTGTCTGCCTGGCCCTGTGCAACGAGCACCATTTGGGCAGCAACAGCTGCCCTGGGTGAGGGCTGGGGTGGGGAATGGGTGCTCCTGTCCCACGAAAAATGGGGTCCTACGTGGCTCATCTCCTTGCATTGCACTGGGAGTCAAGTGTTTTCCACCAGACATAAATCAGAGACATGCTTGCATCCAAGAGAGCCCCAAAATTAAGCAGATGCTGGCAAGGCTTTTGGTGAGGTGTTTTCAAGCTGTGGTAGTCAGCTCTGGGCAACAGCCACCCCTATGGAAATAACTGAGAACTTTAGGAGTTTCAAAGCTGTTAGCCACCTCATCCAAGCCCAGGAAGAAACTCTGCTCTCCATCACCCACGAGTGCCTGTATGTGATCTTTCCTTCAAATCCCCTGCGAAGTGCAGACAAAGCCAGGCCCAAGAAAAAGCACCGTTTGTTTATCGTAGCAGCCAGTTCACAGCAGAGATTAACAGATGGGAAGCACTGCGGAACAAAAATGTTGTCATTGGGTGACAAGCTGGTAGCTTTTCACTCGATGACCAAAAATATAGGTATGTTTATGACATTAGAGTGAATACACTGGGATTTGGGGATTATAAAATAACACTCAGCTACAAATTGCACAGTAGCTGTAAGATTAAAAGTCTGGAGATGCAGGTAAGAGCTTCATTAGGGCAGTTCAGAGTGCACGGGTTTGCATAAGCCTGTATGGAAATGTAAAACAAACACAGTGTGGAAGGTGAGAAAGCTTTTCTACAATTGCATTTCTTATTGACCATAACAGGGAAAAGCCATAAGGGAAAAGGTAAAAGCTTTTGTTTTGGAAAGTGACTGCCAGCTTAGGAGAGATGTAAGCGGCAGGCACCGCTTAAGAGATAAATGTATTAAAAGAACCTCCTGTTTCTAAATCTTGAAATAAAAAAAGAAGAAAAGAGGCACTCACAAGAGTGGCTTTTTTTTTTTCACTCACTTTTTTTTTTTTCTAATGGTGAGCTTTCTCTAGGCAACAATAAGAAGAGACCAAGTTCTTCCTCTCCTTTCAGCATCAAGAAAATTCTGCAGCGGGGAATGGACAGCCACCAATGCCCAGGGCAGTCACTACCTGAACACAGGCAAGTCCAGCAGTGCAGAGCTGCTGGACTTGATCCAAGGAGCAGCAAGCAGCACTGCATGAAGCAGCACGAGACAAGCAGATGCAAACACAGGCGTGTTTTGGCACAAGTGTGGGCACCAGAGCTGAGCCGTGGCTCAAGAACCAGCAAATTTTCTGGTCTGCACGAGGTCTGTGGTGTCAGCTCTGGCAGCCCAGCAAATCTCCTTCAGCCTCAGAAGGGGAGGCTGTTCCTCGTGTCTGCTCTGCACAAGCTCCACAGCACCAGGAAAAACAAGCCCACAGCTTGGGTATGTCCCATGGTCACATCCGTGAGTTTCATGGCTCTTTCACACTGCCAGAGTATCCAAAGGAGGGCAATGTGCAAGCGCACCTTCCCCAGCGGGCTGGGCTGGGGCCAGCACGGGGTGAAAGAAGTTTGTTTGGGTTACCTGCCTGCGTGAGACAATCCTCACTTTTGCCACTTGCCCAACACCGGCTGCCAAACAAATCACTGACACCAGGCGCTCCTGAGGCTTTGCAGTCCCACCCCCACATACACTCTGTGCTTTTGTTACCAGCCATGGCATCTCGTATTAATCGCAGGAACCAGATGGCCCCAACATGAAGCCAGAGCATGGCAACCTCTGTTCCTTCCATTTTCTAAACTTTCCTTTGAATCCATTATTCATACAGGTCATTCTCTTGCAAGGTTAAATGAAAACCGCAGCATGTTTCGTACCTGCCAGAAAAAATCAGAGCCTTCATTGCACAGCATTCAGACACCCTTCCCTTTCTCCACAGGAAGTCACAAAATCATCACCAAGCTGCTTAAGCGTGACAGCAGTGAGGATTTGGAAGTGACATTAAGGAGCAGGAGAGTCAAATATGTTTACTGAAAACTCATTCAAATGAGAAAAAGTAAGAATGCTTTAAGTTGCTGAGTAAAAATTCTGGTTTAACAGTATAGTCAGCAGGTGAGGTGACATTTTCTAGGAGACTGGAAAATGCTTTGAGCCAACTCCACACGGCACACGAGAGAAGATTGAGTCCAGGAGATTTAGGGACTTTGGAAAGACTTTTTGACTCAAATATCTTCTGTCTTGTTTGACAGCCAGAGGGCATTGAAGACCAAACTTTTACAAAGCTGGGAGATCTTGGGGATGCAAAAGACACTTTTCACCAGGTGAAAGAGATCTTCATTTCATACAGTTTGTGTATAGTGTATATAGTATAGAGAAGCACAGAAGCTTCTCCAATTTCACAGCTCTGCCATTGGTCTCCTTCAAATGCATTTTCTAATACTGTGTCCTCCTTCTCATACCAAATAGTGCTCAGTCCACTTTATACTACCACAGGTAGCCTTTCTTCAAGTCACAAGCTCTAGAAATGTCAGTGCCATGCTCTCCTTTTGGAACCGCTCACCAAGTTCTTAAGGGCAGTGTCCCAGCACTCACCATCACGATCCATGGGCAGAGGGAGTATCTAGGACCTGAGCTTCCTTGTCATCCATGTTTACATGAAAATCAGTCCTGAAATAAAAACCTCTGTAATATTCTGGTCCTGCCTTTTGCTTTCCGGGCAATGCTCTCCTTTGCCTGCGGATCCTAAGAGAGATGCTCTTGGCTACCATCCCTTTGGCCACCTCTTCTCTGTGAGGTTATTCTCTTCCAAAGCTCATAATTTCATGGAGTCCTAAGGAGCTGAAATAAGTAATTTGCTATTTATCATCAAAAACGAGAAAGGGAACTGGAGCCGATGCTCCCAGAATTCCCAGAAGCCAGAGTTTGCTGGAGGCATTGTCAGCTCTGAGGTCCTCTGGCAACACAGCACAGCTATTTGCACACGGGGTATATAATCAGGAGTTTCATGAAGAATTTAATTAGAGTCCTTGAACTAATGGCTGGGAATAGCTAAGTGTGAGATGATCAAGAGAAAGTGATAGGTTATTTGTTTTCCTGCAGAGACTGCTCTGTTCCTGTGCTTGTTAAAACCTTTGTGGGTTGGAATTAGTGCAGAATGCAAGCCCGCCAAAGCAGGATATCACTGTTACGTACAAGCAGGCTGAATTTTAAAAGGTGAACCCAAGACCTTAAGCTCAGGCCAAGGTAGACACAAGAGTCTTGCTGCAATATTTAGGGCATGACAACAGTGTGTTTTTGGGGTTTTGTCTCATGTTGTCTGTCTAGAGCCTGGAAACATAGCTGGAAGCAAATAAGAGCTAAATTTTAGAGTCCATTTTTGTTTTGCCAGCTTCCCAGGAAACATTTACTTTTGATTTCATAGTTCTAACTCAATCTGTCCTCAGTGTACAGTTCACTATAAAATGAGGCCAAGAAGTTCCTACGCTATTAAAAAATTACTTGGTGGGAAAAGAGGAATGGAAGACAGATCTTTTAGTGGACACAAACACTTCAAAAGCTGAATAATCTTCTTAAAGGACCTAAATGCATCCTGGTGTCCTGTTTTCCCACCTGTGATGGGAGCAGAATTTGATCTCTGAGCTCTGCTGCATCTGTCCGAGGACTTCTCAGAGGGGAGGGAAAGGCAGCGCTGGGGTCAGTGGCAGCAGCCTCGTCCTTCTCCCAGTTACACCAGCACCATGAATGCTGGGATGAACATTTCTGTTACCAAGGAGGATACAGGACAGGAAATACCACCGTGGGAACAAATTCCAGCTGTGCCATGGTGCTTACAAAACACTCAATATGTCAGTGAACGTCAGAGGCTCAGTATTTCCTTTTATCTCAGAAAGGAGGGGAATGGCATCCCCTGCAAGCCTCACCTTCTTCAGTCATCACTTACATCTTCAGTTATCTCCAGGGACACACTGGAAGTCAAATCTGTCCTCTGAGGTCACACAATGCTGCATGGCAGTGAGACCTGCCCTGACACCAGGGATTGTCCCCTGGGTAAGGGACATTGGCACAGCTATGAACTAACAACTACAGTTTTTCACCCTGACAGCCAAGGCTTCCATCCCAAACCACACAGCGCACAGGGCATGGAAATAAGAGCAAAAATCCTCCTTGGTCACATCAGTAAGACAACTGACTGAAAGCTGAGCCTGTGTTTCTCTAGCTGCAAAGTGGAGATGGTGAAGCCTCTGAGTGCATTTTAGCCAGAACAGAGGCACCAGCCATTCCTACTGATGCCTTAAACAGGCTAGTAAAAATATGAAGCAGACACAGCAGTAGAGGGAAAAGGGAATTTACCTCGGTTTAATAAGATCCTAGGTGCTCAGACTCATCAAAGGTGGAAAACTCAACGGAGGAGCGAGGGATGAGCTGGAACCGAGAGCCCGTACAACGCGTACTTGATTTTTATGGACTTCACAAAATTAGCATATCTACTTAAAATCCCCCAATAAGAAACTTAATAAATGAATAATTGCCCCCTATACTAATGAACCCCCCACCCAAATGTGACTACAGCCTAGTTTACAAAAATATTTTCCAGAGAGAAGGCTCCGTCCAAGGTTGGAGCCCCTAGTTCTGAGATAGTAAAAATGTTTGGTCTTCTTCACTTTGCAAAACCCCAAACTAAGCTAAATATCAGACTACAAGGGTTATAAACATGTGGGACTAAAGTACAAGGAGTGTCTGTGCAGGGTACAAGGAGTGTGAATAGAGGGTAACAGGGAAGGGAAAGGGTATAAAATATATATAAAAGGGTATAAAAAGAAAAGACAAAAATCACCGGCATCACTACAGTCTTGCCTTGCAGTTGGTTCACAGACTGGCTTATAACCCTACAGTCAAGCTGTTCCTCGACTACCAGCTCCCAACAAGACTTCTGGGATCCTCGTTTGTGGGACAGGAAGACAGCTGATTTCTTGCTGCACTCCCTGCTGTGAGCTGGGATTTATCCAGAGTGCATTCACACCGCAGCCCAGGGCGTGCCGAGCCTTGGTTCTGCAGGGAGACGAGCACTGAGCCCTGCCTTGGCCAGGCTGCTGAGCCCCAAAATGGCTAGGGAAGAGCCAGGTGAGACAAGTCCTGCCCAGCCCACACGTGGCAGAGCTTGACCCTGGGACACAGCACCATGGAAGGCACCCCAGCGCTGGTTTCACTCCCTGGAGCAATGATCTTGGAGCTCCTCTTTCTTTTCCATCTCAGCCCTTCACCTGCTGGCGCCTTGAGCACAGGTACAGGCAGAAACGCTGTCATCATGGTCTCGGAATGCCTCAGCACAGAGAAAGCAGCAAACTCCAGCTAAACAGAGAAATGGATTTCAGACACGATTTCATTGCGGAGATTAAGAGCTAAGAGCAAATCAAGGAGCCGCTGTGCGAAACGTTACCACGCAACAGCAGTTTACCTGCTCTTGGTCCCCCACTGATAGAAGTGGAGAGAATTACTCTTCTGTCACAAGCTAAAGATATCACACTGAGACTTACTGGAGTTCACCTTCTTGAGGAGAAGAGGGCTTTCAGTCGCCTCTCCTAGAATAAATTGTCAGGTAAAGCGACAAACCTGAAACAGCAGCTAGAATTCAAGCACAAGTCTGATTGAAAGAAAGAGATGTGTTTCAAAGAATGAAAGCAATTAACCATTTGACCCAGCCACCAAGAAAATACGTGAATCTCTTGACAGTCTTTGAGTGGAGATTTTTTCTGGTGGTGGGCAATGGCCAAACACTGGTTTCCAACGTGACCCCAGTGACCATTGGGTAACTCTCACAGTCCCCACCAGGGCAATATTTAATCAAGAGGGTCCCTTTGTCTCTCACACAAAATAAAGGAAGGCCAGTTTGTGCCCTGACCAGCTGGTGGAAGCACAGAATGACAGAATAGTTGAGGTTGTAGGGGACTTCTGGAGATCAGTCTTTGCCCAGGACAAAGCCAGCTTAGACCGGTCTGCTAAGGGCATTTTTGTAGCAGAATTTTTAACATTTCCAAGGACAGAAATCCATGCCCGTGTCGATGTTTCATCACTCTCACAGTGCAAAAAATTCCCGTAAGACCAAATCAGACTTTTCTTTGTTGAACCTTGTGTCCGGAGGAAGCAACTTGGAAGGCTGAGTTCGGCGCTGCTGCTGCTGGAGATCATCTCAGCTCCGAGGAGCATCGGCATGGTCAGGTTTGAGGTCCAGCCTGGGGTGAGAGAAGGGTCTTGCAGGACCATTCCAGCTTCCCTCCCGGCCCTCCCCCGAGGCTCCCTGGCCCTTTCTGCTGATCCCAGCAAGCTGTTGTGTGGTCTGCGCAGGGAGGTTGCAGTCTGCCAACACTTTGCTCTTTTCAGCTGGTTTAATTATTCTCTCATAATAACTCTTCCCCTTTCTCTATGAAGAACAGATGATCAACACGGATTGCATGGCGTTTCAAAGGCTGCTGTGTACGTCGAGGGAGCGCTCTCCAGCCACCTTCCCCCAGCTCCCCCCAGATCTGTGGGGGCTGAGCTCGCTCCGCTGACTCCGGAGTCCTGCCTCCAACAATGGCAGCGCTGCCAATACCGACACCAAGCTAAATACTTTCCATGTTGGGGCACAAGTAACAATAGTCAATATTTTGGTGAGGCTGAATTACAGGCAGCAGTTGCAACAGCTGCCTTCAGTTTTGGCTCCAACACCCTGCTCCCTAGTGAGGTACAGCACACCATTTGATGAATTCCACACGCTGTTCTTCAGTTACAGTTTATTAAAAGATGGATTAAAACATTGGCACAACAGTGGCCGCAGGAATATTTTTCCAGCAACATCATCCCAGAAGGCTTTGGAGATGCGGAATTGTGTCTAAATTGGGACACCATTCATACATGGTTTGAACTGGTGTTCAGGAAGACAATGCTCACTGTTGAAGGAGTATTTTGTTACAAAAGAAAATAAATCTCCATCCTCCATAGGGTCAATATTGACATATGCTGTTACAGATATGGTAAAGTCTGAGAAGCACCTTTTGAGCTTTGAAATCAAAGAACAAAAACCAGTAAGACTGGGAAAACAACAGCTAGTAGACATCATGTGTGAGCAGCAAGATCTGCACAGGGTTCAACAAGTTCCTCTTCCCATTGTGCTGCCTGCGTGCAGAGTTTAAGGCAAGTTGTGCAGGCGTTGAGTGGCCCTTCCAGGAGACACACATTAGCCATCCCACACAGATGAATCCTGTATCCCGTTTTATAACCCTCCAGCTCATGGCTTTTGCAGAAAAAGTGAGACTCGGTGAATACAATCCTGGCTTTAACATCATGGAAAAATCATCACGAGCAACTGAGTTAGTTCCACGCAATGTCATGACAAGTTATAATTGAGGAGGAGACAGGGAAATGGTGGGAGCTGAAGTCAACAGAAGCCAAGAGGCAGCAACAAACTCTCATTTTGAGCTGAAATTCTCCTTGTTCACCCCCTCACTTTTCCTGCTGAGCATGCAAAATGGCTCAGGAGATCTTAGCCAAACCACTTGGTGCGAGTGAAGACACAGGGCAGAGACTGAGCTTTCAGAGCTGTGGATTTGATCTCTGATGCATGGGGGAAGCCCAAGATCAGCTGTTTGCTTTTGTGCCAAGCCAATAATCTGGACACGGTCAAAGTGAGAGCACTTACTCCCCTTCAGCTCAACATTTCCCAACAGCTGAGATGCTCCATCCCTTGGAGCACTCCAACAGAGGGATGGGAAGAGCCTTCCTGCACACAGCGCTGGCTACCGTGGGCATTAACTTTTACATTTTATAAGGCAGCTGCACATCTCCAGTGCCGTTTGTCCAGGGACAGAGACTGAAGGGTTAAACATTAATCCAAATATATGCCAGATTTCAAATTAACTAACCAGTGTGAAAGGAACTTGAGCTTCCACATGGATTTAAAATACTCCCTGTGCAGCTCATCCACCGACGCGGCCGCCGGACTGCGTGGAGCCACTGAAACACGCCGGCCACTGTCCTGCGGCCAGACCTCCTGGAGGACGTTTGCTGTTTCTCTTTTTGCCTTGGTACAACTCCCAGCTTCACCCTGAGAAGAAGAAATAGTGCCTAAAAGAGAACATTTAATGGAATTACGCTGCAATGTTTCGAAGTTGGCGGCAGCAGGCGTGGGCTGTGGTTGGCCACAGAGGCTATGGGCATTAATGAGGTGACGGCGGCAGTGAGAGGCCCTGGCAGACTTCCTTTAGATGTTCTTTTTTGGGACTTACAACTTTAATCACAATCCCCTGACAGAGATCCTTCACCAGCCTGCCCCTCCACCATGAAACGAGGAGTTACGGCATCAGCCTGCTCCTCTTGCCCTCCCCACTTTTACTTTCCATTTTCATCACTAACACACACAGACATGTGCTAACACCCTGTTCTTTGGGGAGCTGGCCTGGATTTTCCGAAGCCTGTCCTCACGCCAGAGCATGTAAGAAACCACTGGCAGATGTGTGGAGGAGTTGGAGGGAAGGGAAAATTATTTTTAATTTCATCTGCCTTTGTGCTTTTGTACTTGCTATAGGAGTGTGCAAGCTGGGTTCAGTCCCACTGACATACTACTTAAAGTGAGATTAAAAATATTCTATTTATTTTTGACTGCGCTTGGTTCCACAAAGGCTCCCAACCCACTCTAATAGCCCTGATCCTGCATTGCTTTGGAAATCAGCTGGGACACAAGGGATCTTTATTCTGAAGCTGTGTTGTGTCCCAATGCTGGGTCGACAAAACATGCTATCTTCAAAGAGAGTAAATATTTTCTTGGAATGAGTACCACGGGGGTCTTTTCAGCATTCCCTCCCCAAACCAGACAGATGTGCATGCAGCTGCTTCAGTAGCTCAGTACCAACCTTCAGAAAAGGCAAATTTCTGAGAACTGCTGTTGAATGCTGAAGACAAGTCAGCCTTGAATACAGTCAAGAGGTAAGTGAAGGGAACAGCACTAATTTCCAAGAGGCTGATCCTATCCTAAACGAGCCAGGAGCACATCAGAACTATCCCAGCTCTGCTAACCCAGCTCCTGCCAACAAGGAAATTTCCTGTTTGTGGTAATCAAAGTCTGCTGGAGCCCAGGTCCCTCCCGGGGAGCAGCATGAGGGCACAGACATCCCTCCCACCTGGAACAGCTCCTCTTCCCTACAGATGCATCCAGCCCAGACTTCCAGATGTGTCAAGCAGAGCTTGATCATATGGACTTCCTGTGATGGGAACAAGGGCTTTTCATTAGTGTGTGAGGAGAGAAGTAATATGCTTTGCTTGCAGCTTCAGCTACAGCAGGCCACACATGCAGAAGCTTGGGGTTTACATTAGCATAACTCCACTGGCTTTTGCCAGACCGTAACAGATGTCCCCCATGTCTGTGGCAGGTTGAGTGCAAGTCGAGCCCCCAAAATAGCACAGATCTTTAGCAGTCAGAAGGACAAACGTTAATTCTTCCAGTCCCTTTACCATATGTTCTATTTTGGTGTGTAGCATCCTTCAGCAGAGAGGGAAAAGATGTTATACGCTGACATAGGCATTCATTATAAATATTTCAAGCCTGTCAGTCAATTCTCTTTCATCTCATCACTTAAGGAAGCCTTCATCTGTACAGGGGACCTCACTCAGAGCCTGATGTGAGTGTGGGACTGGCAGTGAGAAAACACTTGCTAGTGCCCACACCTTAATGAGATCTCTTTCTGGAAACTGGAGCATTTGCTGTGTAAAGGTGCAATTGTTGGAACTAACACAGGCTTTCCGAAGAGGAGGAAACTCCAATAAAAACCAGTTCCCATGCAGAACATGCAAGGCGGTATTTTGTCCTGGGTCCAGGCTACAGGTGCTGCTGCACTGTCTGCATGTTCCTCATGTCACAGCTGTGAATATTTGCCAGGAGGAGCTGTGGATGGAAGTGTCCGAGGCCAGGATGGGGCTTGGAGTAACTTGGTCTAGTGGGAGGTGTCCCTGCCCTTGGCAAGACGGTTGGAAGCAGATGATATTTGAGGTCCTTTGCAGCCCAAGCCATTCTATGATTCTGTGACAGCACAGGACACCAGAGACTTGTCCCACCACAGTGTTCTACTCCCCTACACAGGCATGATGGCATTTCTCTGGTTTGGAGGTTTTAGAGGGGTGTTTCTCCATTTCAATTTCCCCTAATTATCCACACGGGAGACCTGACCTCTGCAGGAATTTGCTTTCATATCAGAAAGCCCATTAAGGCATTCCAGCCTTTCAAAAGGCAGCTCTGCCCTTGTATCTGCAGCTCACAGCGCTGACTGCACTGCCAAGCGATGCAGCGGAAAAATGAAACCCTGACACTCACATCAAGGAAAGGTGAAGTCCCCAGAAACACAGACATCCCAAATCAATAGCAGCAGACCCATTTTATGCGCAGAAGATATCCTCCAGGCAGGCAACAAGTGAAAGATGGACATTTTCAATTCGCAGATCTATTCATCCCCAGCCTTAAGCCTTAGCTTCTCAAATCACTGCACAGCAGTGGAGCAGAGCCCAGAAGCATCCCTTGAGCTGGAAGCAACAGCAGGAATGATGCATCCCTTTACATTGACCTAAATCTCAGATCCTCACAGCTTGTGCTTGCTGCACACCAGGGGATGTGCGTGGGCAAGTGCCATAGCTCGGCTGTGGCTCAGGAAACATTTTTTCCTCATGGACCATTCACACGGTTTTCAAACGAACTCACTTTGCTGTAAAAGTCAAAGGAAGCAGCCATGATCCAGCAGGTGCTGTCACCAGTGTCCTGCCTCCTACTGAAACAGCTGGTGCAGAGAACAGCTTGGAAATTTAAGATTAGCTGGATAATGAATGATTAAAAAATAGCTCACCTAATAAAGAAGATTACTCTTCACTTAGCAGCTGTTATCTGACCTCCAAAAAGCTTGGTGATTTATAGCTTGTGTACCACTAAGTCAAATAAGTCCTTTCTCTCACATTTTATTGTTTCTATTTTAACCCCTCTCAACATTGGCCTCCATGATAGTGCCTGGCACTATGGACAGATATTCCCTTGCACCTGCAGTGATACCGAGCTCACTGAGGCAAGGAGAGATCTCTGTGTGAGGCGGGAGAGGTGCACACCACACAGCACACAAATGTCACTGTGAGCAATCCTTCATCCCTATTTTCTCTCTCCCGCCATTCTCCTGACCCCACCACAGCTCTCTCCCACTTTTTAGGAGCAAGAAATCCTCAGTCTCCAGCAAGACAGCAGGCATTTCCATGGCATTACCAGCTGTGACTTCCTCCATCAGCATTTATGACCACTCACAATCCCAGAGTTTTAACATTTTCCAAGCCCAAGCGACAGCTCTGGGCTCTTAGCTGCAGACTGCAGCCCTCCCGTGCAGTCCTGTGCACTGCCAAGGACTGGGACCAGCACAAAGTCTGCTGATCACACCTCAAAGAAAGCCCCTCACTCTTCCAAGCCATCTGCCTGTCATGGGAGCAGCAATCCTCATCCTGGGAGAAGAGCTTCTCCTCACTCAGGGGTGCTGTGCCTTCCCTCAAAAGGAATTTTCTCACCAAACAGGAGGTGCCACACCAAACTGGGAAACAGTGAACTTGTTTTGAAGCTTCCTCTGGCAGTAGGAGAGGATACAAGTGAGCAGGAGTCCTCTGAGCCCTCCCAGCACAGCCCACACTGATGGCAGTCAGGGCAATGAGGGACCCAGGCTGTAATGAGCATCTTCCAGTGAGATAAGGTAAATTCATGCCACAGTCCTCCAGCTGAATAGCTGTAAATACAATCAGGGCTGGATTTCAGCCAAGGCCATGTTCAGCTGACAACAATTTACAATTAGGCATGAGGCATGGTTTTGTTTTAAATGGTGAGACTGCCTCCCCAGGGCTGCAGGGGATTTTCCATCAGTGGCATTATTTAAACCGACATCGGATGTCATGCAAGATGAGAGAAATGACGTTGGATTAGTCAATCACTTTTTGGCTCTATAAACCACTACCTCAGACACTAAAGGCTCATGCAAAGAGCTGTCATGGGATAAGAGCAGAACCTTGGTTTTTAAGAGTACCTTTCTAGTCCATGTAACTAAACACCAGAAGAGCCTGGATAGCAACCCCCCATCAATGGTGTAAGCGATTTATCAGCCCCCTGGCTTACCAGGGGCTTCTGGCCGCGGCACAGCCACATCTCAGCGCAGTCCTGACGCTGCCACGGTGGCTTTGGGCTCACGTGGGCTTTTGGCACCAGCCTGGTGGGATTCTGGAAGTCACAGTGATGGAAAAAGAGAGCTTTGCACACCCAAGGCAAGAGACCCATGCTGCTCCAGTGGCCTTTCCTCGAGGTATCTTGTGCTACTGTCACGAGGAGAAAGGAGCCCCCACTGCTGTGGGTAAGGGATGGGGCAGCACTACTAATAAGTCACAGGGATGGACCAAACACTGTGTCCCAGAGCTCCAGATTAGGGTTTACATCAAGGAGAGAAGAGGGAGGAACAGGGTAATCCACTTAGTCCTGCTAGATCCAAAGCTTTTGTGTGTGCCTCCACTGGGTTATTCATTTTTGGCTTGCAATCACAAGCGAGTCTAATCAGAAAAAGCAAACAAATAATCGCCTGTTTGCTTCTGCAAATCCTACAGACCCCTCTGGAAACACGCACACAAGTGGTTACCCCAGTCACCAACATCTGCTTTAACTACTGATCCCCTCAACCTCGCAAATCTCCCAGCACTGCTTCACTCCAGAGCCGTGTCCCAGCCAGCAGCCCCTCCATCACAGCTCTGGCACTTCAAACTGGACCAGGGAAGGTGCTGAGGGTGTCCTGGAGGCAGAGCACGTTCTCATCTCTCCTTCCTCTGGGGTCAGTGAGGACCAAAGCCAACGATGCTGGAGGAGGCAGAAGCCCCAGCTTGGCCCTGGTCCCAGCTGAAGACATGATGTAGTGAGCACGTATCTATCTAGAAGAGGTCAGTCAAGTGCCTCCCACTCAATATTTAGAAGCTGTTTCTCTTTTCATCCCAGGGTCTCTGGGGTGATCATGGCTCACAGCAGACCAGACCACATTCACATTTTTTAGATGTGTATAAATTTTAAAAATAACCTGCCAGGTTTCTCTCAAACAGGGATGAGATAAGGCTTCTGAATAGCCAATTGCAACTACATATCAACTTGGAGTGATCCTTGGGGAAGAAGGGAAGGGTAGAGGAAAGATGGAAAGGTATTTATAATGGAAAAAGTGATGAAATCAGCCATTTCCCTCCCAACCACTTTGTGTATTGCTGCAAGATCTCTCGAGCTGAAGAGCTGAGTAACAGGAACAGGTCCATAAAAGACTCAGGGAAATTCCCATCGTTGCTGAGCAAGGGAGACTGCTCAGAAGAGGCAGAGCAATACCAGGATATGTATCTCAAGAGATGGGACCTGACTGAAACAAAGGAGGCGGAAAGAAGAAGATGTTCATGTTGCTTGAAGAGATGGCAGGGAAGGGCGTTACAATCATGGTTCTACCTTTCCACCACTGCTGTCCGTGACAGAACTTTGGAAAGATGAGAGGGGTGGTCAGACAGATACAAAAGTGTAATGGGAGTGTGGGAAAGGCACAGTGCCTTGAGCAGGTGGTACCCACTCTCCCTGCTCTGGTCTGGGTGGCAGCTGGGGCCCTTGGCTCTGCACACACCTCGGGGACAGAGCTAAGTGACAGCCACTCTGCCAGACCCTGCAAGAGCCTGAACCTGCATTTTTAGGCATCACATTTTGATGTATTCTCTGGATAACTGAGGAAGGGAATAGCTGTTGTCCCTCCTGCTACAAAAGGGTTTCTGGAAGTTGAAGGGAGTCCAGGAATTGGTTTTGTGGCTGGACTGGGAATTGTTTTTGAGAGGAGCTCAGCTTCCACCATTTCCATACCACATTTTGTCCAATAAATTTCATTGCCAGCTGGATCAGGCTTTAAGACACCAGGCAAAAGCCTGGGTGCATTTCTGCATTGGGAGCCTGACTCTAGGATGATGCGAGAACAGGGACAAAGTGCAGGGCGATGCCAAAAGGACGCGTACAGGAAACAGAAGAGTGAAGAGGGTGCATTTCTGGGTATTACCTCATGCTTATATCAGCACAGCCTGCTCCAGACCCCCTTCCTGACCCCACGCTCTTCACTCCCTCTTGCAAGTCCCACCAGCACAGGGCTGGTGGCCCAGGAGCACATTCAGGGCAGGGTGCTCCCAGCAGCAGCAGCAGCTGCCTGTCAGCGTGATGGATTGAGCAAGGCAGCGGCATCGACCGCAGCCGAGTTCAGGCATCTGACAGAAATTCTCAGAGAAGGGGCCAGTGTGAGACTGTCCGAGTATTTCAGAAGGTGGCCTTGGAGAAATAACCCCACAGACCCACCCGGCTGCAGAGCCGTCCAGTGCTCGTTTGTTTAATTGGGGTGCATTTCTCTGCTTGCCAAGAGAAAATTTAGAGGATGTTTTCTTTGTATTGACTGGGAAGATGAGAATTTGTGGAGGATTAAAAACGAGAAAGGAAGTTTTGTGGTTTGGTTTTCTTAGGGCTTTTTTCCTCCGTAGAATTTATTTTGCTTGGATTTTGGCAAGATAAATCTCCCCTCATCCTCCCCGCACCCAAACAGACAAGAGCGGGAGCAAAGGACAACAGACAGGGGAAAAGGAACTCATCTTGTGACAGGAGAAACAGGGGCATGTCAGGCCCAGACTTCTCAGGAAAACAAAAATGCCCATTGATCCTCTAGACCAGAAAGACCCAATTCTCTTCTCCCCACTGCCATGTCCCTGCTCAGCAAACCTCCCCCAAAATGTGACAGATTGGAGAGAGGCCAGCCAGGGCTAATCGGAATTCAGCAGCATCACCGCGGCACGTGGAGGATGAAGGCACAGCTCTGCCTTACCCGTGCCCTCTGCAGCCCCTGCCCATCCCCTCCATGCCCTGGTCAAGCTGCTGGCACAAGGAAGGGGCCGCAGATGGCCTGGAGGGGCATGGGGACACGGGTGACATGCAGTGCTGAGTTTGCACACCAGCCCCTGCCAGCTGCAGCATTCGGAACTTGGAAAAGGAAGAGGATAGAATCCGAGGTCATCTGAACTGTATGAATCCTCCCCATGGCTCTGAGGCCAACAGCTAAAACCCCAGGTTTCTTCTTCCCTTTCCACATCTGACTCAGTGTCTGCTCCTCTTCCTCGCTTCTGCACTGGGTGGGAAACTTGAGCAAGGACAGGAAAGACCGCCTGTGCCAAAAATACTTGCACACTGACACGGGGACACACACAGACACACAGCTGCAGGATCTGTGCAGTTTTGGGCCAGGGGACTCTTTGTGGTAGGTCCTGCTGATGGGGCCAAGCACTCGCTGCTCTGCAGTGCCTTGTGCAGTGGAAGGACTGCCCAGGACAATTTTCTGTCCCCTCTCTGTCCCCACAGGTCTAAAAGCAGGAACAGAGCTGTCGCTGATTTCTGCGTGGCAGAAGCAGGGACAGCTAGAGCCAGTCACAACATCATCTCTCATCTAAAAAGGTGTGCCATCCTCTTTGCCCTCTGGATTATCAGTGGGAAAAGGGACAGAGGGGACCTTGCTGCTCAGCAGCGTCTGTGGGCTGGCGGTGACCCACAGGAGCCCTGCACTCCTGCAGCTCTATTTTCCAAGCATCCTTCTGTGCCTTCAAGGTCACAGAAGGTCAAGTGCATCAACTGAAACTGGATAAGATTTCTCCCCATCTCTCCCACCCCTGGGTCCCAGAGCTCTGACACTGCCTCTGCCCACTTCTGTCTCTGTGGGTGTTAGGGTCTTCACCTCCTTTCTTTGTGCTCCATCCTGCATCTCTTGTTGCCTCTGCGCCTATCATCTCTCTCTCATCTCTCATGATCTTCAGCCACAGTCGCTACCAGAGTCCCCATCCTCCAACTCCCACCCTAGAATTGCTCCGGTCCAGCTCCCAAGTTTCCCAGCTGCATCCTCCCCACCACTTTGACACATCCAGCTGTGCTCTTCATGTCCACCCTTTCCCCCCTTCGGCCTTATGACTTGGCTCTCTCCTTTTTTCCCCCCACAGCTTCTCAGGACTGCGCTGTGAGCGGTGCCAGCTCCCTCTGAGACTCCCCTCACCAAGATGCCCACGAAAAGGCATGAATAAGGCTAGTCATGTGCTAAGAGCTCATTATTTCATTGCACTCCTCACTCTGTCTGTCACCATCTGAGGGCTCTTGTCTTGAGCTGTGATGGGGCTGCTTTCTGGCACACAAACATCCTTTCATTTGGAGCAGCCCGTGACGGGCCTCTTCAGCGTGAGGAGAATTGTGTATAAATAGCTCACAATGCACCTCACCCTGTGATCACTGCAGGGACACAATTAATGAACAAGCCCGTGGTACATAAAGGTGCATTCAGACCGTATCACAGGCATTTCAGAAAATGTGTTTTTCTGTGTTATCTCGGCACCAGAGACATGACCGGTGGGATTTGCTTTCTCAGGCTGTTTCCAACACCGCTATCCTTGGCCCTTCAAATATCCATCAGCCTGGTATGAAGCCCTGGGTTGCTATTACAAAGGAAAATTTGGATTCAGCAGTAATTTTTATGGACGCAAAGCAATGAAATTTGGTTCAAAGAATCAGATATAGAGAAAAAGATCAAGTTGCATCAACTTCTCCTCTTCCCAGTGATAACCCATTTCTTTTCCTTGCCCTGTGGCCTTCTACAAGAGGAGGCAGAATAAATCCTCTTGCCTAAAACAACTGCCTAAACCTCCATGCACAAGGCTTATTGGAGTCAGGATCAGTGCAAGCCCAAATTATTGCGCATTGAAAAATATTTAACATTTTATTGTAGGGACAGGGGTCAGCCTCCCATTGCTTGATGAACCCTCAAGTACATCCTGCCAGCAGCTGTAGAACTAATTACAGCCCCACGCCTATCCCACGGGACCTCATTCCTTTTCCCAGAAATGGGGGAGAGGTCCCTGCTCATACCAGTCTCCCCGTGTAGGAATTGGGCTTGGTTTGGTTTTATATTCTACATATAAACAAAAGGAGCTAAGACCGGAGAGTCCATCTGAAAAAAAAAAATTGGAAGTAGTCAATGTGCATAAACTCCAGTAAAATTTCAGTAAAAGTTTGTTCTGCCTCTTTGTTAGTCCCTTTCCAGTTTTGTTTTTAATGGATTTTCTCCCGGTTTTAAAATCACATTCTCTGGGACAAAATTAAGGAAAAGGGAGCCTCAGTTACAGAGCTTTAAGTGGTGCCTCAGGAACATGTTACTTATCAGGTGTTGGAGACGTGCAAGAGGAAGAAACAGGCTCTGGATAAAAGTTTTGAGACTTGGGGAGGAATCTGTGAACCCTTCTGTGGGATGTGAACAGATATCTTGGGAAAACAGCAAG
Source organism: Origma solitaria (assembly GCA_013397895.1). Lineage (NCBI taxonomy): Eukaryota > Metazoa > Chordata > Aves > Passeriformes > Acanthizidae > Origma > Origma solitaria. The sequence continues at coordinate 135,243 of VZRL01005371.1, read as the reverse complement.
TGATGTGGGTATGGCTCCTTCAGAGCTCCTCACCGTGACAGAGATGCGGAGGTTTCCACAGAATGATAATTGCTGTCCTTTCCAGCCCCAGGGACCTCTCCAGGCCCCTCAAGTGCTTTCCTCTGGCATTCTGCCATGCCATAAGCACACATATCTCAGTTCACACACCCTCCACCCCTCTGCCATGCAAACACCTAAAGGGCAGGCTCCATGTGCACGGAACCGCTGGGTCAGCACGGCAGATGAGAGAAAATGCGGTGCCTAGATGTGCAAGTACCCTAATTCCTGATCCCAGTAGGGTCCCAGCATTGCTGTTTCCTTCTCTGTTGTGCTCAATGCAAAGATTAGAGCTCCTGGGGTTCCAGGTGAGGGTCAGCAAAGTGCTGTTGGATATATCCACTCTTCAGTACCATCTCCCTGAAAAACACAGGCACTCTGCCTCAGCGCACAGGGTTTTATTTGTGTGAGGTGACTTACTGAGCCCACCGCACAGCAGGGATTTTTAATGTTATTGTTCTGCCTCAAAAGCGTGAGACTAAATCTCTGCACCTCCGTTTCTCCAAATGTCCCTCGTGCTCAGAGAGCCTTTTCGCCTTTGCATTATGCACCTTTGCAGCCTGAAGTGCCTTTGCCAAGCCTGTGCTCTAGGAACTGGAAATTGTTGACCAATGGTTATTTCACACTCACACCAGCAGCTCAGATAGAAGCTATTGATAAAATATTCTTCACGCACTACAGAGAGCTTTCTTTGATGGCCCAGCTGTGAGAACATTTGCAAATGCTATACATCACATGCCTATTAGAAATGAGTGCATTTACTGAATTTTCAAAGAGGTGGCTTAACAAAGTGAATGTTGCATGGAGAAGTGGCAGTGTGACACAATTACTGCACCGTTTTTTAAGATTTTGGGCACATCAGGTTTAAAGCATAGACACTGCTCATCCAAGCATATAAAGGTGATGAAATCCTACTCACATCACTCATTCCAAGAGCCTAAGGCCAGGATGCCATTGGATCACCTGGCAGCATCTGACCCTTGCATTCTCTCCTGCTCTCAGTGTGAGTCCAGTCCCTTGTGCTTGCCAGGCTTCAAGGCAAAAATAATTGACCATTTCCTTCTTTAGTTGTTCCAGTGGCTGATCACACTAACCGTGATAAATGTGCAGTTTAATTCTGGCTTGTGCCTGCCTGTTGTCAGCTACAGGTTCTTGCGGTGTCCTTCCTGTGAGGCACTCAGAGATTTCTCTCCAGGGAGACACTGCGGGGACAAAAAGGTCACCTCACCATTTCCTTTCTGTGAAGAAAGGAGATCTCTCTGAGCCTCATTGTTCAAAGCACCTTCTCCAGTCTCTAAGCCACTCCTGCCTCTTCTTTCTCCAGGGACCAATGGCCCAAGCTGACTCTGCAGGGCAGCGAAGAAGGATCTGTGGTTTTTGCCCTCCAGCCGGGTCCAGCCCCTCTGTGCTGCAGGGAGATGTCTGTCACCATCCCCATGTCCCCGAGCAGGGCCACAGCATCTCCGGGAGGTGATGACCCACCCAGCATGAGTGACCTCTGCTTCTCTCTGGATCTGGAATGAGGTGTTCCAGTGTTCGTGGTGTGAGCAGGCCTGACTTGACAAGCAACCCAGGGCACTGTTATTATCTTAACTACTTCTTGTCTAGTCCCACATTCCTTTCTCAAGATTAAAAAAATTTCCTTTGAATGTCACAAAGCAGATGGATTAAGGCATTGGAGTTACAGCTTTAAAACCATGTACAGAAGAGATTCCCATGCCATTTGTTTCTTCTCTCTGCCCATCCTTGCCACTGCCATTCACCAGCTCTCTTTCCCTCACAGACTCAGATGTTTCCTGCAAGGAGAGAATAAAAGCAAAGTGAAGGAGGGATGGGTACACATCATCCATCTGTGTGGTACATCTCCTGACACACAGATACCGCTGCTACTATAGCACAAAACATTTTAAAAGCAATAGGTGTCTCCTGAGCCCCAGATACTGCTGCTACTATAGGACATAACATTTTAAAAGCAATAGGCGTCTCCTGAGCCCCTAATTCCTTTGGGTCTGTGTAGCAGGATAGGAGGCAGGCGATGGCTGGTCAGTAAAGCCTTTGGAATCAGCTCTGTGGGTATCCATCTCTCCACAGTGTGAGTCCTCCTCTCCTCCGTCCATCACGGACATCCATTCCTCCATCCAGACCCCCTGGCAGGCGCCCATGAAGGAGGACATGTACACACAGAAAGCCCTGGGACACCGCACAGTGACACCCAGCCGTGCTCCAGGGGCTGATGTGACCATGGCCACCTCTCCCTGCCCCTCCTGTCCTGCCTCGCTCCTCTGTGCTCACAGGCACGGCTCTGTCGGGGGTGGAGAGAGTGTGTCCTTTCAGCCCTTCGGCTTCAAAGTGCAGGGATGTTTTTCTGCAAGGCTGCCATGGGGATTTTTAAACAGGCTTCCCATTCATGCAGAGGTCAATTAGCTCAGGCACCTTCGGTGGTATTTCAGAAAGCCCCAGATACTGGAGGGCTTTGAAATGCTGCCTGCAATCACAGAGCCCAGCTCTGTGATCACCTGGACCCACACAGCAGCACTGAGCACCAACCAGCCCTGGGTTTTGACAAACACTCATTTTCCTCTACTCTCCGTGCACCACCACCCCGCAAAAACGAAGGGTTGGTGTAATTAAGGTTGCCTAATCTGGTGATTGCAGCATTATCCATACCCAGAAGCTCCAGGCTGTTTTCTTCTCACAGTCACGGTGAAGAAAGAGCAACACTGTGCGTGAGGGCAGTGGTGTCTGCAGGACACAAGGAGACACTGTGATATTAAACCTATTTTTTTTTTTCCTCACAGCCCAACCCCATTCCTGTCCTTCGAAACATCCTTGCTCTGAGTGCCAAAGAGATAGCATCAAAAAAACAACTGTTGCTCGAATCTCACAGAAAAAGCCAAACCTCCCCTGCCCTCTGTACAGTTTACATAGGGGTGAGGGGAGAAGAAACGCAAAACACCACTTGACTTGGCAGGTCTGTTCCTGGGAATCCTGAAGGATGTTTGACCTTCTCCACACAAGCATGGCCGTCACCCTGTGCTTCCAGAGAAAGCTTCCACAGTTCTGGGAAATTCAGGGAGGGATTCAGAGCAGGCACTGAGCTCTCCCCCACCAGGAAATAGGGGGACACTCTGCAAATCAGTTCTCTCCAGAGAAGCCTGGATGGGGAGAAAAGATACAAAGCACTTTTTCCACACTAAGATTAAACCTAGCTATGGGTGTGCTGCACATTATCTTTTTTTTTTACCGCACTCGGTTGAGTTTTGTCAGGAAAAGAAGGAAGAGCAGCTGAAACATTAACACTTCCCTCTCTAAGAAGCTTGTCCTCAGCACAGACAAGAGCTGCATTTCCTCTTGCAGTGCTAAGCCCCAGGAAAATGCTCCCTATGCAGATTTGGTACTGGACATCAGGATGATGAATGAAAGGGACATTCAGAGCAAGCTCAAATGGGACAAATGATGCTGATGATAAATCCATCCCCTGATGCTAGACAGACATGGGTGTCCACAGCTAAAATAAATAAATGGTCCAGGCAAGCTCACAGGCTTGTTTAGATTCTGCTTGGGATAAATCTCAGTGCCCTTTGATCCTGTGATGTTTTTGGCGCCTGTGTTGCTGTCTAGCAGCAGGGTATATTTTTCTACCCCAAGGAGCAAGTGGATGCAGCTGCCTATAGCTGATTTATAGTAGGAAGTGATTAACAGGAAATCAAAGCTTCTCACACAGTAAAAATTGCTTGTCTTTTCACCCCCACCATCAGTGCAATGATTAGAGCTCTGGGGACTTTGGCTGGGAAGATCAGCAAAGTGTTTTGTGCTTAGCATAAATGACTTTCTGCCGTGGCTCACAAAGGATGCTCACAGCAGGCTGCACCTGCCTGCACGTCCTGGGCATTGGCAGCTCTGCATTCAGTCCCATCCCAGGGGCTCGAAATTCACATTCCTGTGCTCTCTGCAGCAATGCAGGCCGGGTTCTGAGTCTGGATTTGCCCTATTAATCTTGTCATTGTTTGGGATTTGGGTCTCCTGCACAACTTGTAGCTCAGAATAGTGTGGGTGTGTTGGTTTGAATCTCGTAATATTCGCGGCTGCAGGCAGAGGAAGCTGGCAAGGAAGCAGACAGAAACCTCCAAGATGGCAAAAGAGAGAGTTTTATTTACAGAAACTTCTTTATATATCCATTAATAATCTAGCAACCATTGGTCAGTAAAAAATCCACCTCCCAATGTCATTGGTCATAGCTATACAGCACCTAATACAAAACATAGAGATTAAGAAAGTACAGAAAGTGCAGTTTTTCTCTATTCTCCATGAGAAAGAACAGAAGGATTTCTAAAACAGTGCAACTACATGGGTGCTGTGGGGAGATTGCCCCTGGCTAAAATCCCGTGAGTTGTGTCAGGCAAAATGTCACCTTTTTTCAAACGTCTGAAGCGTGTAGCAAAATGAGGGCTGCATTCAAGAATTCTAGACCCTACCAAAGCATGCTTATCACTAGTAATGGCTCTGGATTACCAGGCATGTGATTTAGGAGCTGGTTACTGCTTGCAGTTTCTGATAACTGCTCCCATCAGTCTCGGGAGCCAACGAAGGACTTGTTTATTACTGAGAAAAACTTCAGACCTCGTGGGACATTCAGCAAATATCTCTGTGCTTCTAAGAGAAGATTTGGCTCTGGCTGCATCCACTGTAAGTGCAAGGCTGAGTCAAAGGAGGAGGATTTGCCATCAGCATAATCAGAAACATGGTGAAAGGGAAGGATGGGATTAAGTCTTGGCTGCTGGCAAACATATGTCACTTCAATTAGCGGTGGAGAAATTTCTGTGCTCAAGATAGTGATAAAAATCAAATGAAGAAGTGTGAAAACTCAGCTCTGGAGCACTGGCTAGTTAAACACAGAGGTGTGTGTATACAATCACACAAACGCATGCTGATCTTTTTTAGTGTTCAATAATGCAAATAAAGGTCCTGATCTTACCAAGTGAACATCAGGACCTGCACTCAAAACATCAGAAAAGCCAGCTTTAGCTCCCCAGTCCTCCTTGCCTCCCCAAACCAAGCTCCCAGGGTGTTTTCAGCTCGTGTGACATCTCCACAGGCAGCACTTCTCCCTGTTAACCTGTGACCTCACACAGCTCACACCTGCACAGCCTCCTGTGTGCACAGCACCAGGGCAGCTTCTCTCAATTCTTCCTGGGCTTCCCCTTCTGTTTTGGTTCCCGAGGCACAGGCTGCACCTTCCAATGGTGCCTACACCTGAGGAGAACCTCCATTTTTGGGTGGCAATCCTAAAAGCTGCCCTCTAGGCAGAATGCTGAAGCCTGGACTAGTTTGTGTCCACAGAAGACACAAAGCGAGGTTTTGAAGGAACTGGGAGGAGGCAATGCTGCCTTACCAAGAAGAGAAGGAAGGGTAGAGAACAAGTGTGTTACCCTGCAAACGCACCCTGACAGGAACGAGACCCCACAAGGATCCTGGGGGTAAGGGGTGTCCATAACCACACCCCCGACATGGCCTTGACCCCACTGGGATGTAGGAACTCCTCCAGTGGGGGAAGCTGCACCACTGATCACATTTTGCAGTCCAACCTCCAGACAAATTCGGGAGCTAGAGCAAGACCACAGCAGCTGCAGGGCAGCAAACAAGGGACAGTGACACCAGCTCGTGGGCAGACTGGAACATGCAGTGGATGTAGAATCATGGAATGGTTTGGGCTGGAAGAAAGCCTAAAGACCCCCTGGTTCAAAGCCCCAGCCGTGGGCAGGGACACCTTCCACCTTAGGTTGCTAAGGGCCCTATCCAGCCTGGCCTGGAACATTTCCAAGGACAAGGCATCTACAACTGCTCTACAAATGATCCATTGCAATGCTGCAGACCCCAAAAGGCATTCTGGAGATTTTTTTTGTGGGGGAACCCTACAGTAAAAGCACAGAGAAACGGGGGTGGCTTATTTCGTGTTTCTGCAGAGAAGCCAGGATCTGTCCCCAGCTGTGGGAAGCACAGAAACACAGTGTGATCCATCTTTAAGCATCTCGCAGCTTGCTGTAATCAAGGCAGTAGGTCACTCTCTCTTTTGTATTTTGCAAACCACTTTCTTTGTAGACGATATCTGGTCTGGGGAAACTTTTTTGTAATCATGGCAATAAGTTACTTTTATTGGCAGCAGTAGGAAAGATTCAAAACTCAGCAAAACAGGATTATTTCTCCAGCACAATAATAACAGGGATTTGAGAAATCTTACCCCTGTGCTTTATCTTTCATCAACATGAGACCAGAGGTCTGTCAGCCTGGGATAATTCCAGAAGTGAAAATTGCAGCAGAAATCCTTTTTCATGTCTTGCAAGAATTACCCGTGAAAAGGTTTTTCCTCTAGAAAGATTGCTTGGTCTTTCTTCCCCGATCTGTCCCCTTCCCACTGACAATATTGTTTTTCAAAACATACATGTGTTTATTTGATCTTCCTTTATTTCAGTTGGAGGGTTGATTTCTTTCCTGATTGGGTGGGATGCATTTAATTAAAAAAAAGAAAACACAACCTCACCAACATCATTCATCCTCACGATTTTGTAAACAATGCTGTAGTGCTAGGTAGATACAGGCATCCTGTTTTCCCCTCTCTGTGTCTGTTGAGGCCAAAGAAGCAGGAGGATAATCACGGCTTTAGGGTAGGAAAAATATATGGATTTGTTTTATAGACCAACACATATTTCTCCTCTGAAATATATGGCAACGTTGCCAGCATGAGGCTGGGATGGGGACAGGAAATGAACAATTAGCTGCTCTTCCAGGAGACTTCTGTCCTTCTGATCAAGAGATCTGGGTCCCTTTAGCCTCTTCGGCATAGCTCCAAAATTAAAGAGAACAGAACAACTGCAAATCTGAGCCCTGAGACCCCATCCAGTTCTCACAAACACAGGCAAGTATGTGTGCGTTTACTGAGCTACAATTCAAGTGTTCTAATTGTATTTTATAGCTCTTTTCCACACCAGTCCTGAAGCAGACAGGCAGACAGTGCTTGTTAGTTTTGCCTAGGAAGACATCTCTAAAACCTTTTGAAGACTCAGGAGATAAGATGTCATCCGAGATTAAGTGAATCTTAATTTTGGTGTCTAAAATCTTGTTATTACATCTTAAATATTGAAATAACTGGATTTTTTTTAATAGGCTGACACATATTAAAATATAAGGTAACATTCCCAAGGGAGGCAAGGATGAGGACAGCAATCAGGACCTCCAAATGGTGGAAGAGCATTGAGACAGACACCAAAAATTGTGTCCCTGTCCAGGCCAAGGGGGTTGGAACTAGAGGGCCTTTAAGGTCTCTTCCAACCCAAACCGTTCTAGGATTCCACAATTAAAACCAATTGAAGAGAGGACACCTAAGAGCAACTAGAGACTGTTAAGCCAAAAAGATTTTGTCGACTCCTTTGAGAGGTTTTAATTCACATTGAAAAACAATACCTCCAGCATTTGGAAGTTTGTGAGACCTTGTACTCCAGCCATAAATTCTTCTGCTGCACCTAGGAGACACAACTCTTGAAGAGGTTAAGTTCTTGGTAAGTAAAGTTCTTAGCAAGCAATCTTTTCCCACTGAGCTGGCCTCTTCAGGTTTCTATTTGTGCTGCTAATGAGGTTCCCACAGCCTTCAGGAAACTGGGCTGAGTTCTAATTAAACAAGACTTGAGGAACTCTTCTGCCAAAGTAAGCGCTGGATCTGCCCACCCCATTGACGGAGGAGTCCTGCAGGCTGGAATCACGGAGCCTGGAAATGTAAATCCCATATTGACTTGGGGGGTTAAACTCTCCACTGAGGGTGCTCTCTACAGCTGCAGCATTTATTAAACCTTTGCCATCATCCAAAAACAACACTCACAACTTGAACAGTCCCCGAGGCTAGAGAGTCTTCCAGGATTCTTCTGGCCATGTTCTGATCAGCAGATCTGGGCTCCTCTGACCTCTTGAACGTGGTCCCAGGCCATGGTTAAGAAACAGGACCTTGGACAATATGGCTCTGGGACTCCATCCAGTCCTTTACATGAAATATGCATGAACACACATTTACTGGTGTTAGAACATTCTCATGGAGCTGCAGTATTCCAGAAACAACCATGGAACAGGAATCAGGACTACAAATGCCGGCTCGACTTTAGGAACAGCACGTCTCCATGGGCTCCCCAATTTTTTTGGAGTATTTACTATATGTATTTTCTTACTATCTAAACCAATTAACTGGCGAGTTCCAAAATGCTTTCATTCCCTCCAAATGGAAATGCCAAGCCATCCATTCAATGGACATCACAACTGTGTCCTCCCATGAGTGTCGCTGCAAGAAAAGAGGCTGATTGAAAAACACGAATCAGCTTCTGTTCCACTCCCATAAGAAACAGCTTTTCGTGGTGTTTTATGCCAGGCCCTGAGATGAGGGCCAGCAAAGAGAGTGTGGGATAACTCTCCAAGGAGACTTGTAGCAGAGACAAGATTAGTGTCTGTTCATCCCAGGCCAACACAAACCATCCAGTCTGGGAGCACTCAGGCATGTGACAGTGTCTGCAGGCTCTGAGCAGACAATGAAGGTTTTCCAGCCAGTGCTGTCATAAAATCCCATAGTCCCCAACCTCTGCGTCCAGGATGAGGAGAAGCAATCCTCACACAGCCTGTGTGACACAAAGAAAACAGCCTGTACATCTGTTTTAAAGGGAGAGGTTATTATTCAGGCCAGCCAAGACCAGTGATGGAGGAAAACGTGTCCAGTTTCCTAATTATGGAGGAATTTACGAATGCCACCCCTTTGTGGAGGCAGCCACTTGGCCATGCCCATACTGTGTGGCTGGAAGCTCCTCCACCCCAGCTAGGGTTGACACAGGAGTGGACAAAGGAGAAAGCTCATGGTACCTCTTCTTTCCTGCACTAAACTCGGTGAAGGTAAATCCGCTGGTGACCTCCACATGTTTGTGGTTCCAAATCCCACATTGTGCAGATCTTGTCAGAGGGAAGAGGACAAAGGAGCATCTCTGACCTGCAAACCTGGGAACCAGGGCATGGGAGGAAGAAGAGTCTGGTGCACTGAGGTCTCTTTCCAGCATGGAAGGAAACTTTTATAAACATCTAAGATCAAGGACTCCCTGCTAGGCATGAACAGGGAGGCTGAGCCATCCCTCACGGTCAGTACTGACTTCACCTTCAAACTGAGTTTTCATGGCTGTAAACCTGGCTTAGTTTTCCGAGGCCAGTGTGTGCAATAACGTGGAACAATACTTCCAGAGAAGGGGGTCCCAGATGGCCTGTGCTTGTGCAGGACTGTGTGAGCTGATTGCAGAGCAGGTCCTACAGGAGCAAACCATTAAGGGCCATACATGCTGCAGTAAAACTGTGGAAACGTTCCTCTTCCCAGGAAAATGTTTAAAGGCTTTTTGTTGATAAAGCAGTGTTATCATGGGAGCTGAGCACCTTAGAGGAAATATTAACAGTAGGTGTGGTCAGATAAGCAGGAAGGTGTGAGCAGGAGCTGCACAGCCCACTGCTCGCTCCAGCTGCACATCAAAGAACCTACACGGAGAGCGACCAGGGGAAGAAATCTAAGGAATTGGTAGCAAATGTCAGAGGATTCAGCTCTGGAAAAGTCCTGCCCGATAACTGGGGAGCCAAGAGACACAGCACTGAGCATGGAGAAGGGCAGGCTGGTGAACCCAATGTCTCCACAGCCCCCATCGTCCCAATCCAGGACCCGCTGGCATCAGTGGATGGACTCCCATCGATTTGGCCGGGGCTTGAGTTGGACCCTTTGGGAACCAGGACAAAAGCCGAAGTGTCTGACTTTAATTGATGGCTCATCCATCACCGCTGCCCAAACTCCTCTTGACAAGTAGAGGGAAAAACCCACAAATTAAGTGACCATCGCCTGCCTTCTCTTTTCTTGCCGATTGTAAAGGAGAACTTTTGACCTTTCAGCCTCATACATCACAGCTTGGCAGGAGCCGGTCGCTCACCCCAGCTGAACTGTGCCATGCATGTAGCCCCATACAAGAGGTGCCTTTCACGTGCTAAATGATCCTTTCCCTGCTCCTCCTTTGCTCTACCACAACAATATAGAGAGAGACAATGGCACAGCTCCATGGCAGAAGGAGGAGGCTCTCATTAGGAGCCTCTCGTTAGGGATGAAAGACTGGCTGGATCCTCCCGCTGTCTTTTTCTGCTTCGGACTGATTTCCGGAAGAGTCTGGTGGGAAGTGTAAGTCTTATCCTGAAGGGCTTTTACCCTCCAAGCAAGCTCACCAGCAGCAAACTCACTTGCACAGAGCATGGTCAGGATGCTGCCAGTGGGACTGGGGGACAACAAAAGCACATTGCACGGGAAGCCAACAGTGTCCTGCAGCCAGGATGGGAATATGGAGAGCTCTCCAAGGACTTGAGGCAGGCTTTGAAACCCTTAAGCTTGCCCTGCATCAGTGGGGTCAATTGCACCCCAAGCCCCCTGAAAGCCCTGCAGAGGCACCAAAGATGGTAATGCCTGTGTGACATTGTCTGGGCTGCGGAGACACTGAGTGCCTTTGGGATGTATGCAGGGAAGCACAGCTCCTTGGGAAAAAAAATGAGCTCTTCCTCCAGAAGTGTCCATGTCCAAGAGAACACTCCTCTGCCATTAACTGAAGAAGGTGGCTTGGTGGCTTTGGAAAGCAAAAACACGCAGCCAGCTGACTGCAAAATAGGGATTTTGCTGTAAAACCTTTCCTACAGCTCTACACCAATGTAGTGGCCAAAAGCAGGACTTCTTGTACTAGGCACAAGCTCTGTTGCCCCACCAGGAGCAGACGCTGTGCAGAGGCTGCCAGTCACACGCAATTATTATGCAGAGAAAGCCTTGCCTGGTTTGAATTCAAGGATGAGCTGCTGGAGGAAAAAACAGCTTTACAAATCCCACAGATTTAACACAACCATGTATTTACCACTATACATCATTACGGTGCCTTGGTGTGGTCCAAAGAGTGTCTCACAGGCCAGGAGACAAACCTGAGAGAAGAAAAAGCTGCAGGTGATACTGAAAAGGCATTTTAAAGCTTTGACACAGAGCCCAAGTTGCAGTCCACACTCCCACCTTGGAATCTGAAGCTCCTGACAACTCCTTGCTCTCAAAAACAACTCTATTGTCTCTCAGGTACGAAAAATAATCCACCACCAAAGTCTGGGTGTAAGAAGGAATTTTGGGCCACTTTTTCTTGACAGACTGTTCTCCCAGCTGGGTGGCACTGTGCTATGTCACAAATGTGAGGTTTCTGCTCCCCGAGTGAAAACCTCTGCCAGATTTGTCCATGCACTTATTTGGTGCTCTGGGGCAAGTCCCCATGTCAGTGCCCAATTTCTCACCTTTTCCTGGGAACAGCAGCCTTGCCATGCCTTGGGAGACCTTGGGAGGCATTTCATCCCTGCTGCAAGGGGGGGGATGATGGAGCATACGACGCGAAGATCTCAGGTCATCTCCGAACTGGTCTTCACCCCCTGAGCCAGGTTTTTATTGTGGCAACTGGAAGCAAACCTTGCTTTTAAAACAGTGTTTATCACATTACAGACCAATGAAACAGTGACAAAAATTAGTCTATTTGCTGGGCCTTTTCCTTAAAATCATTCTGCATTGTGCCTCTGCTTGCTCTGTACCTGTGAATTTGGGAACCAAAGACTGAAAACCCAAAGAAAGCAAAATAATAAAACCTAAAATGCATAGCTCAGTATTTTTAAAATCCTGAACTTTTATAGTAATTTATGAGCTAACTGGGGCTCCATCCATGACTTTTCACAGGGAATTATCATGATCTTCCCTACAGGTGTAGAGTGGTTTCTGTGCTCTATAAAATTGTTTCATTTGGAAAAGTCCTTTGATATCATCGAGCCCAACCATTCCCCCAGTACTGCCAAGCCCATCACTAAAATATGCCAAATGCCACATCCACACATCTTTTAAATCCCCCCAGGGATGGTGACTCCACCACTGCCTTGGACAGCCTATTCCAGTGCTTGACAAACCCATTTGGTGAAGAAATATTTCCTAATATCCAATCTAAACCTTCATGCCCTGTGCTTTTCCAAAACAAGCACTTCAAGCATCAGTTTGGGCTAAAGGCAGTGAGGAAAGGAAAAGCACCACTGACCACGGTGAGAAAATTCAAGATTGTGGGATAGACACCAATCTTTATCTCAGGAGTGGCTCACACAGCAAAACCTGGTGTTTGTGCAATGCTTTTTGTGGGCACATCCACTGGAGCAAACAGAGAAGGAAGACAGTAAGCAAAGCAAAGAAATCCCAAATCCAGTTGCTGGCAAAAAGTTATTAAACACATTTAGGTCTCAGTCATATGTGTAATTTATGAGACACTGGTACCAGGCATCTCGACTGGTCAGTGTCAAATTCTTATTTAATGGCTGTAGGGAACAGTGTCACAAATGATGGAAAAAGTGGCAAGAAAACAAATTGCCTGTAAGAAGACTTCGGCTAAATGGGAGGAATAGAACCTGGGGACACATTTCCTTCTGGAAAAGCAGACCAGGACATGCTGACAAACCCCCTCACTTCCAAGATGTTCAAAACCCACTGGGAGACCCTGCTCCTTGTTTGACCGCTCAGGTGATGGTGGGTCTGAAGGCGTGACCCTGTGGGATCACACCTTCCAGGCTGCAGATGGAAGAGCTGAGATTACAGCTGGACAACAAAGTTTGTATAAACATTCAATGCCCTCTTCAGAGGGACGGTGTCATCCTTTTGTTTGATAAATGCGGGATGTTACTCTCCAAATGAAACCTTTTTCAAATCCAGGGCTGCTGGGCTGAAATCATATCAATCACCCTCTAACAGCGGTGTGAGCAGGCTACATGGATCCAGAAAGGGCAAATTCCTGGTCTGCAGCAGATCTGTGTCCTGAAAACTGATACAGTCCTGAATGAAGACAAGGAAAAGCAGAAAAAAGGTTTGATGAAAGACGAAGGAATCAGGAAAAGCTGAGGGCTTGAGGAAAGTAGGAGAGAAATGTTTATCACAGTAAGCAGAAAATCAAAGAATCATAGAATGATTTGGGTTGCTCCTTAAAAATCATTTTGTTCTACCCCCTGCCATGATCAGGGACACCTTCCTCTAGCCCAGGTTACTCCAAGCCCCATCCAACCTGGCCTGGAACACTGCCAGGGACGAGGCAGCCACAGCTTCTCTGGGCAAACTGTGCCAGGGCCTCAGCAGCCTCAGAGCCCAGAATTTCTTCCTAATAAACAGCATTGAGCAAAGAAATGGCTGATACCATCCCCAAAGCTTCATGTAAACAACTGTTTCCATCACCTTCTAGTGAGGGACGTGGGGCTGAGGAAGAAAATCAAGCAGTGGTGACACCAGTGCTGCTGTGCAGGGACAGCAGAGCGATTTCCACTGCAGGGAGCTTGGCCCTCGGTTCTTACAAGGGACAAAGAATCATTGTTTTCATGGGCTCAGAAAGGTGTATAAAAATTTTCACAAGCCTAAAAAAGAATTGTTCAAGGAGCTTTGTCCGTGCCTCTGGACATGTCATTTCTGCAAGGAAAAAAAAATAACAAAACAGACCCTGCACTGCAGCATTCAGGTCCCTCTTTTGGAGCAGTGCCAGGGCTTAGGTGTTACCAGCAGCTCCCCACCAGGATCAAGAGAAGCAGCTCCCAGCATTGATTTTTGAAAGCCTGGAAAGTATTTGATACCTTGTCCAATGCTTTCCCCCTGGCCCCCACACTCCTTGAAAGCGAAACATCTGTTCCCCTGGGACTTTCACTCCATGTCATATGGCCACTGCTAAGTGCCTGTCCCCAGGCACAGCGAGGGTCCTGCCGCTGATAAAAAAGAGGAGGGGGCTGGGAGCCCAGCTAGGGGCAGAGAGCCCTCCTGACCCCAGGGAATGGAGGCGAGATGAAAGGAGTGTGTATTTTCCCAGGTGATTCCAATAGCATCTCAAAGCCCCAGCTTTCTCACTCTGGCTTTAGCCCCAAAACAAACAAACTGGTGCCAATTTGAATATGCCGAGGCCTGACTGATTTGAGCCTCTTGTTGTGTTTTCACAGTCAGCAGCTGACTGGAATTCAAAGGGGAAGGAAAAAGAAAATAATAATAGTAGATTGATAAGATTCCCCAACCCTTTCTGGTTAAAATCCCAGCCAGGCTTTGAGAAATTTGGGCCCAGAGAAGGCAGGGTTGTTCCAGCACAAGAATATCAAAGCTAAAAATGAGGGGAGCCGTCCCAGCAGGGATCAGGGAGATGGCAGCTTGCTTTCTCTTAACTCCTGCTGCACCAGATAAGGGCACATTTTGGGGACATTGAGACCCTGGGGCTGGAGCATCATCCATCAGGCCACCAAAGCCAACAGCACTGCTTGCAGGGCTCTAGGACAAGCCTCAAATGCCTCAAGTCAGGAGGGTCTTCCCACCAGAGCACACTGATCCCAGTGAATCTGTGTTGGTAATTTTTCTGATCACTCAGCAGGTGCTGGGTGTTTTCAGGCTTGCAGATACAGCTAGGAAAAAAAGGGGCATGGGGAAACACATTCTGCCATTCCCAGCTGAAGGTAGAGATCATGTTGGGGTGTGATTGCTCCAGGAATCACAGAGCCATGGAGTCATTAAGGTTGGAAAAGATCCCTAAGATCAGTGAGTCCAACATCGTCCAGCATCACCACTAAACCACGTCCCCAAGTGCCATATCCACACCTTTTTTGTTAAAGCTTCCAGGTGTGATGGTTCCACCACTTCCCTGGGCAGCCTGCTGCAATGCGTGATCACTCTTTCAGTGAAGAAAGGAGCCGCTCCCCGCACAGCCCCAGTCTTTTCCCATCACACAAAGTGAAATCCAGCAGCCTCCCCATCCTGCTGGGACACGAAGTGTTCCTGTTTCAGACCTAAGGAAAGGATCACATGCTCAGAAACTTCCCTCCCACTCCCCCACCATGCTGCTACACGATCTGAGAAAAAAAAAAAAAAAGGAAAAAAAAAAAGAAAAAAAAGAAGAAAAGGAAAAAAAAAAGAAAAAAGGCTTCTCTGGCAAATCTTTCTTCTATCACAGCCTTCAGGAATAGGAGCAAAGTGGGATTGAGCAGGGGAGAGAAGCCACACTCTGCCCAGTGGGTCATGCACCCGGGCAGGGTCGCTGGGCTCTGGGGCACAGCAATGCCCTGACACCCCTCGGGTGTCTGCCAGAGACGAGAGGAGACCTCCGAGGCCACCAGAGACAGACAGACAGACAGACAGGAAGGGGACAAGGAGCTGCCGAGCAGAGACAAGCTGTCAGGCAGCTCACAAGGAGGTGAAGACTCGCTGAGCAGTACGGCAGAGGCTCGGTCCCCGCGGGTCGGCAATGCCTGGCAGGCAGCAGGGCAAGGCTGCTGGAGCAGGGACAGCCTGGCACGGCGAGCCTGTCATTAACAGGGTATCAGTTCCCCTAATGAGAGCGTGCTGCGATGGCAGCACGGCGGCTCCTTGCTGACCTGCATAAGCTTCGGGGCTCTTTGAACTCGGCTCCCGCGGGGCTGGGACACACACCGAGGCACCCCGCGCTGGCTGCGGGGCCGGGCAGCACCGCAGCGGGGATTAGTCCCTGCAGAGCCCTGCGTGTGTTTTGGCTGATGGCAGCCGCTCTGATGGACTGTACAGAAGGGGACCCGCTGGGCAAATGCGATCTTGCCGTGCCCTGCCCTGGCTGCGAAGGGAATCAGTGTCCCTGAGAATGGGAGTTTCTGCCCGTGTCCTTGCCAGGCGCTGTCTTCCCTCATCAGATCCAGTTCTGGCAGGGAGAGGAGCTCAGTGCATATCTTAAACCTCCGAATCCTGGAGTTACAGTGATTGCTAAGAGAAGCACATTGTCGGGATGAAAATCAGAAAACCTGAACCAAATCTATCTCAGAAGTCTAAAACCAAAGGGGAGTGAAAGGGTCCCGTATTAACCAGAAGTCTTACGCGACTCTTAAGCTCACCTTTGCTTTCCTGGGATGCTGCAGGGCTGCAATCCCACCTCAGGACTGGCACTGCGGGTGTCCACATGGCCGAACAGCCTCTCCTTATTCCCGCTGTGGCTGCATCCAGCTCCACTGATTGCAAATTCAAATCTTGGAGGCGTATGAGCTCTTTACAGGGATGGCTGAGAATGCCCCAGTCCTGCTATAGGCAGGAAAGAGAGAAGGGAATTAAAGCTGTAGTCTCACATGCAGGGCTGCTTCAGCTGAGCCCCCATCCTCTGCCCGCTGCAGGGTGCCTGGAAATGCGTGTGGTTTAGGGGAAAAGCGTCATTTAGTAGGAAAAAAGGAAAAAAGAGAGGTTTTATCACCTGGACGGTGTCCGCAATCCACTAGAATGACAAAAAAAAAAAGGCAGAAGTGAGCAGTGGGAAAGACGAAAGACGGTCTTTAAGAGAGTGTTAATGTAGTTGTGAAAGCACAGCCTAGGGGGACGTGTCCCTCCCTTGCGATTCATTGCCCATCAGCAACAGGGACATTTCTCCGGCTCACTGCTAGTCAAGGGTGCAGATTCCTGACGTGTCCTTGCGAGGCAGCCTGTCCCCAGACTGTCCCCACAGCAGTCTGTGCACAGGCAGAGGGGGACACATGCCACCCACAGCAGAGCAGCGTGGTTTGGATCACGCCCCATTGAGAGATCAGCAGTGAACCTCGGAAAACAATTAAAAAATGACAGTGACAGATGAGTTCATTCTACTGCGTCTCCAAACACTGCTTGTCCTTTCCAGGCCAACCTCTGCCCTGGGGACCAGGACTCCAGTTTGAAACTTGAGGGGGGACCCCCAGTGCTGCCAGTGGGATCCTGTTGTGCTCCCTTGGACATTCTACAAACCTGGCTCGGGGTTGAGAACCTGTGTTTGGGGAAAAGGCCTGGGCTTTGAGCACGGGGCAGACATACTTGCTTTGACTTTATTAAAAGGGAACACAAATATGTCTGTAAATGTAGCCATCTAGGAAAGGATCCACTTTTGTTTCCTAAAAATTAGCATACTCCAGTCTAATAGCAAGAATTATGCTGCGTCTTGAGCCAGCCCAGATTTAATCATTGACAACAAAATAATTCATCTCCCTTGCTCTGCCCAGTAAATACTCCGAATATGTCATTTCAGTGTCAAACTTCCCAGAGTCATTACCCTCCCCAGCATCAGACTCCACGGCGACGTGCAGGGTAGCCTGAGCCAGAGACTCCTGCCACAGTCAGCAAATGAGCGTGTTTTGCATTAGGCACATTAAGGGGAACAGTCCATTGCAAGGAATATTCAATTAAAGGAAAGCAGCAAGGAGAAGGATTTGACCCTGGTTATATGCAGAGGAATACAGGATCAGCCCTAGATTTACAGCATGCGGAGCACATTCTAATTTCCTGAGTCTATTTGCACTCTGAATTTACAGACACACTTACAGTTGTGTTGAATAACTCTGGGCAAACTCACCCCTCTGTATCTCAGGAGTCACGTTATGCCATAAAGTCCTTTACCCCATGACTCTAAAAAAGGGAAAACCTCAGCGGTCCTACACCAGAGCTCCGATGAGGTTTGACGAAGGGGTGTGGGTGTGTGTAGGTGTTACCTGACACACCTGCGCGTGCAGCAGCCCAGGGCTGGGAGGTTTCTTGCCTATGGCACGGCACCAGTGCTGCAAATCTTGTGCTCAGGCCCCAATAAATCAGCAAAGCTGTCCCGTCTCCTCACCTGGGCAGACTCCAGCTGCACCACAGCCGCTCACCCTCCCCAGGTATTCCCCCTCCATCCCTGAAGACCTTTCACGAGGAGGGACACATATTTTTTCCTCTGCTCCAGGCCTTTCCCACCTCCTGTCAGCCTACAGCCGTCGGGAAAAAGATGAGATTCTCAGCGAGGATTTACTAATGCCAGTACAAAATGCTAACCCACATGTGGTTCTGCATCAGTGCCTTGCCACAAGGGATGGCTCAGCCACAAGCCATGCAACCTCTCATGCTTTGTGAGGCCAGACCCTTCACAAAGCAAGCCTAAGAAAACCTGAATGTCCTTGAAACACCAGGAAAAATGGAGAGAGATTTTCAAGATGATGCAAAACTGAGACCATGGAAAGAGCGGAGGCACCTACAGAAACAACCTGGGTGAGAGGTACTGCTCACCATGTCTGGTGTGGGTTTACAGGTGAAAACTTCCATGTGCTGTCCCTGGAATCTATGATGCATATGAACAGATGGGAATAAAGTGGGCAGCACTTGGATCCTCCAAGGGCATGGCTAGGAGCTATGCCCTGTGTCCAAGTGCTTGTAGTGATCACACACTCTTAGTGTCCTCTGCCTGCAGAGGGAAACGAATTCATGATGGCAGCTGAAATTTATTATTAATTATTATTAACAAATGTGATTTACTTGTGTGAAGTGAAACATGCCATTACCATCTCTCAGAGGAAGGGTGGTGGCTGAGGAAGGCACAGCAATACAGCAGCATCTGACCAGGTGCCCATTCCCTCCTTGCAGCATCTCCCCAGCAGATGTTAACCTTGCTGGGGCCGTTCTGACAGATAATATCATTGTATGGACATTTTGCACCACATTTGTTTTATAAATATAACCCAGAGTGTACCAGAGGCCATGTATTTCTCTATTGAATCCAAGGTACAGAAGATGAGGTCTAGGACAGCCCTGCACAAGCACTGTGAGTTGCACATTCACAGAGTAAGGAGAGATCAGATTTACTCACCGGAGCTGAGGTGGCCCCAGGGTTGCAGTGGCTGCATTGAAATAGTTAGGGAACCATAGGCTCAGCAATGCTGGACAGGGTGCTTGGCTCCTTGTGAAGACAGAGGTCAGAAGGAAAGTTCAGATCCTCCTCCAGATCCAGATTTTTCTGCAACTTGAACATGCTTAGATCTGAAGGTCTGGCTTGGCCTTCTCCCTGCTGCTAACAGCATTCTGTGTGAGATGTGCAGCGTGCCGGAGAGTGCTAATGCCTTTCAGACCTGGGTTGTGTCATTCCCCAGCATTATTTACACAGAACTATTTAAAAACAAAGGGTAATTCTTGCAGCAGCGTCTACGTGGAAGATTCACTTTATCTAATTTTATCCACCTACAAACTGCGTGCCTTAAACCGACACCTCACTTAGAGACAGCTGAAGTCTTCAAGGCTGCCTCACAAAGGACAGAGGCCAGCCTCTCCAGCACATCATGGGTCAATCCTAACCTGGATACATGTCCTGGAAAGAGAAAAATCACCTTCTAGCCATGTATCCTTCTGCCCCAGCCGCTCAGTCAGCTGTGAGCAGTTGCTACAGCTAAAGGCTTGGCTGTGTCTGGGTAGATCAGGTAGGATGAATCGTGTTGGTGTGACTAAAGGACCCAATCCCCGTTTTCAGTAGTGACTTAGGCAGCCCTAGCCAGGTTGTTAGAGCTGTCAGGGACCTAAAAATACCGATTATGATTTGCAGGCTGTTACAGTAAGAGACGCCAGGCTGTTACAGTAAGAGATGCCAGGCAGTTCAGCAGACTTTGGGCTCATTAGTCGCATAACTGCCTGCTTGCTTTCGAGGAAGTTTCTTCCCCCGTTGTCCAAAAAGCCTTGCACACAGCCTGCACACAGCTCCTGAGGCAGAGCTGTTGGTCTAACTTGTCTGAGCAACTCTGGACACATCGTCCCCCAGTTCTGGACTCTGAACACTACCATGATACCAAGAACAGGAGAGAAAGACAAAGCCCAGCAGATGCCAATGAAGGCCTCAACTGGATATTAGGAAAAATTTCTTCACTGAAAGGGTGGTGAGGCACTGGAACAGGCTGTCCAGGGAATGGTGGAATAACTGATCCTGGAAATGTTCAAAAAATGTGTGGCTGTGGTTCTTTGGGACACGGTTTATTGGTAGACCTGGCAGTGTTAGGTTAATGGTTGGACTTGATGATCTTAAAAGTATTTTCCTATCTTAATGGTTCCATTATTCTCTTTTGAATCACATCTTCCCTTCTCTGTAGACATCTGAGGAACTCCAGGGTTGGCCTGTCTCTTGATGTGTCTTCTTCACATCCGCTCCAGCAGGAATGCAGGATATACACCTCTCTCCACTTCGTGTCCCTTTAAGAAGAAGAAACTGGGCTAAATCCAAGAAAATCATGGGGAAAGCTGGCAAGAAGCTTTCATGAAGTTCCTCACCCTCCACAGGATGAGCAGCAGTGTCCTGGGCAGAAAAGAGCCAAAAATGCAATGAAGGCAGCAAACCAGGCAACAGCTTCTGATACCCAGCCTGGTTAGCATCAGAGACCACATGCTCTGAGGCAGCTCCTCTGCCTTTCCTTAGCTCTGGGATGATGCTGAGAGTGTCTCCTTAGCTCTCCAGACAAACCCAGCCTGCCTGGTGCAGCAGCAAAGTGTCCTCTCCCCATCTGTGTTTCTGCCACATGAGCCAGCGCGGCTGCGCGGAGTCCGAAGTGTCCTGACAGCGGTTTCCTCTCTCAGCAAAATCCGAAGGAAGAAAAAAGAATAAGAAAATGAGAAAAAAAGCTGCAGGGGGACCAAGCATAGCAACAAGCTGGATAATCAGCTGCAGTTGAAAGCAGGGAGGGTATCTGTTTATTCCCTTGATTTACCCACTGCATCTCAGAGCTTTCTGCTTTGCAAGTCCCCCAAAGCTCGGCGAGTAAATAAATTCTCCCAGAAATTAACTGCAAGAATTAGTCACTGCCAAATGTTCTTTTTGACTGTGGGCTCTTCTCAGTAACCCCAGCAAAGCTGAAATTGTCTTTATTAAGATAATTGCTTCGCTGTAGACAATTTAATTTGCTGTCTGTAACATGAAGAATGACTGAAGGAGCTGAATCTGCTCCGTGCCACGTCCCTGTGCCAGGGTGGGAGCCCGAGGCACTCACTGAATGCCAAGAGTGAGCCCTCCCTGCTCTGGGGCTGCCCAAAAAAGGCTGAGGACATCCCTTCAGAGGCTGCTTTCAACACTCCCCTGCTGCTCCCTTTCCATAGCCCTCCAGCCATGAAGGAAATATGAAGTGTGAAGTATTACAAACCAAAGAAAATCTCACTTTAAAGGCAAGGCATTCAGGAAAAGAAACAAAAATAAAAATTGAGGGGCACAGCTAGGAAGAGGGCTTTGAAGGGCTGGCAGGGTGCTGGTTAATGCAGAGTGTTTCTACCTCTCCATCAGATCAGGCAGGGACGGAGCAGCCAAAAGGTCAGCGCTGAGTTGAGGAGGAACAGCCAGAGCACTTCAGACATGAAACAAGGCTTGGCAAAACTTTGGGAAATCAAGATTTTTGTCAGACTTTGCAAACTATTTTTGTCACTGCCGTTGCTGGGCATTTGGAGACAAAATAATAGAGGCTGGGGGGAGAGGGATGGCTGTAATTGAACCCAGGGACCTCTGTCCTCTCCGAGGCTCGGAGGAATGGATGACCTGCAGATATTGCTTGTTGGCTTGTACACTGTGTAACATACCATCCACTGCTTCCCATTTCCTCTCTGCCTTTTGTTTGTTTTCTTTAGACAGGCTTCCTAGGCTATGTTTTTGCTCTTTTTCTCCTGTTTCAAAGATTTTCACTCTGTTGTATCTTTTCTCTCTGCTCTGAAGAGCTTCATTACACTGAGGCGGAGCGGAACGCGGACAAACCAACTGCGGTGTCTGAATCGAACTGGAAATGCTCCCATCTAGGTGCTGCCTTCGGGTGTCTGCTCCTCAGACCTGGTGCCAGGTCTGATTCTGCATCACCGAGGGCCAGAGCAGTTTATACCATCGTTCTCAAACCCACAGAGGCCACAGCAGGGCGGGGTGGTTAAAATCATACGAATATCGGGTGTTTGCCACTAATGGCCTCAAAGGAGGTGGGTACCAAGAGGATGTGCTCAGCAAGAACTTTGTGTCTTCTCCAACTGCTTTAGCTAAAGCTGAACAAGAGCTGTGGGTGGTGGCACTGCTCAGAAGGTCATTGTGTGCCACCTCATAGAATCTTAGAATGGTTTGGGTTGGAAGAGACTTCAAAGCTCATCCAGTTCCAACCCCTGCCATGGGCAGGGACACCTTCCACCATCCCAGGTCGCTCCAAGCCCTGTCCAGCCTGGCCTGGAACACTGCCAGGGATCCAGGGGCAGCCACAGCTTCTGTGGGCAACCTGTGCCAGGGCCTCCCCACCCTCACAGGGAAGAATTTCTTCCTAACTTCCCATCTAACCCTGCCCTCTGTCAGTTTGAAACCATTCCCCTTGTCCTGTCACCCCCTGCCTTTGTCAAAAGTGCCTCTCCAGCTCTTGCAGATCAACAAGTTTTATTCTGCTCGGACCAAGTGGGAATGGTTTCACCTGGTGGCATTTGTCCTTCAGTTTTCCTCCATGCCTGAGGACACTGATTAGGAGGAGGCAGAGCTGAACAGGGAGGCCCTAAGTTCCTGCAGATCCTGGGTTAAAAATAAGGCAAACCAAGAGCTGCAATGTGCATCGCCTGCTTCCAGACCATCTCCTCTGCTGTGTCATCACTCCTCACAGGAACAGCTCATCATTAAACAGAAATGAATAACTAGTCCTCTTTTTTTTTTCCTTGTTTTTGGGGGTTTTTTTATTTATCTTTTTTTTAATCCATGGCACAAGCACACTCTGGAGAACATTTTCTGCAGCTGCCTGTGTGTCACCCATCTATTTTCTCAGAGCCCTGAGAACAATGGGCCCTGGTGTTTGCTGTCACAGGCCAGGGCACCGCTCTGCCATGCCATCTGCTTAGGGTGGCAGGACAGCCACACTCTCCTCCTCCCCCCTGGAACTTGCATGGTGGCTCCAAAAATGGAGCCAGACGAGGCATCCTGTGGTGGGCAGAGGGACCAGGGCTCCTTCCAGAACAAGGTGACCCACAGGATCCTCCTGCCTTTTGGGAAGCCACAGTGGCAGGCTTGGTGCTGGCCAGGGCTCTGTGATGTGCACCAGGGGTTGGTCTGTAAGGCTCAGATGGCTGACACAAATGATTCATCGTGGAGCTAATAAAATAATCGATGCTGGGGATAACACCCTCGAGTAATTGTTAACTGGGGTCCTCCAGGTAACAGCTGGGACTGACAAGTAATAATCGCCTGGCCAAGAGGAAATTGCCGCAGTGCAGATCACTGTCAGAGGTGTCTGCTGCTCATGATGGATATCTCCAGCCTGGCTCTCCCCATCTCCTGCTTCCCCAACAGGGAGTGAATCCACCCCGTTGGAAAGCCCCTGCCTAGCCCCCAATTACATCCACCACAACCAGATAATTTTAAAGATTGGTCTCCAGCCACTGCCTACCCTGAGCTTTGCAAACAAAAGTAATGATCACTGTTCCTTGTTTTATTACAGGTCTGCTGAGCTCAGAGACCTCAAAATGCTGCCTTGCAAATATTAATTCATGATGCTTCGCGTTTGCCTTTGGTGTCAAGGAAATGCTCACAACCATTCTCAGCTAATCATAAAATCAGAGGCTGTTCCTCACTATTGTTCTCATTAAAAAAAGGTGCTCAGGAAAAAGTTGGCTCGGTCATGTGCTTCATTCATTGCTAATGTTGTCTTTGATTTATTTTTAAAAAGCATAACCACTTGCTTATATTTTTGTGCCCACTATAAATCAGCTCTGTTTGAAAACTAGACAAAAAACCATCACATTGGTTTAGCCTCTGGCTTTTTCTGTTGTTTATCCAGAGGTCTAGATAAACCATCGACTGCAGCGAAGGTTAAACACAACAAACCAGAGCAAAGTCATTCACCTGTTTGAATTAATTTACCCATGAAATCTGTTTGTGTCTCCCACAGCTGCAGGGCACTCCTACACAGTAACCTTCAGTCTGTACGCTGCACCTGCCGCTATATCAAACACCTTGGGCAACCCCAACCCCAAAATTTTAACCCAAATCCAGAGGGCAAAGGGGAAATTTCACCTTCAGCTGAAACACCTGGAATGCATCAAGCTGCCAGCGGTCCCCGTGCACTCTTAGCCCAAAGTGCTGCATGTGATCATGCACTTAGGGCTCTGTTCAACAAAAGCACCTTAGCCTGAGCCTAATTTGAAGTTAACTTCGTGCCAAGTGCCGTGCCAAGAAGGGGTGGGTGCCCTGCTAATAGAAACTATGTGTGTGCAGACTGACAGAGAGCCTGTGACTTGACTTTTCTAGCCCCTTGTCAATCATGAGTTTCCCTCCCTGCAAATTCCCCAGGGACAAACCCAGCACCCAAAACACACATGTCCTCCAGAGCGACTTACTGATGGTGCTGAGGCTCTAAATTGGTGCTTGGTAAATGTCCTTTGCGAAGGAGTTGGGTCAGGGCTGTCAATATTGCAGTATAGCCTAATCAATTATCAGTTCTCCTCTTCACATCATCACTCCCTGTCTAACAGCTCTGGCTCTTGGCACTGAATACTAATGTCAGGGGCTCATCAGTATGCAGGAGTCTGCCTGTGCATCTCAGCCATGCACACTGAGAGCATGAAATCCGTAGAGGGCACAGTGAAAATTCACACACAGCTCCATAACACCACCAGGACACTTCAGAACCTCTTACCTATCACTGGCATAAAGAGCTGGCCCCAGATGTCCTGTGAATTTGGCCCTGCTGCACTCATCACCACAGACATGAAGTCGCCTTTGTGCAATGCCAGTGACATGCCCAGGAAAAATAAAGTCCTTTCCAGTGTGGCTGTACCTTTCTCATTTTTTATGCAAACCTTTCATTTACACACAGCTTCTCCCGCCATCACACTGAAAGCATGACCTTGAGCAAAAATGTTTTGCTCTTCTTAAGGGATCCAATAAGCTCCTGAAAGCACAGACAGCCCTGCAGGGAACTGCAGGATAAGCAGCCCTTCGGGGTGTGGGATGGGACACAAAGCAAGGCAGCAAACACCTGGTCTGAGCCACTGGGGTCCACCACTTGCTCCTCCAAGAATGGCATTTGTCTGAATTTTGAAGTTTTATTACTGTATTTCCATTCCTTATGGCATCTCCCTGGCCAGACAAAAGGGCCAAACTGTTTGGGACAAGTGTGACCTGCACCCAGGAGCAGTGGGGTTGCTGGGCTCCTTCCCTCCACATTTCTGGGTTTGCTCCATGGTTCCCAGCACTGACAGAGCATCCCTGGAGCGAACAGCAAACTGATGTGTGACACATCCTGACCTCGTGGAGAAGCTGTCAAACCCCAACCCAACCTGCCCAGTCCGAACCAGCTCGCAGCAAACCTGGCCTGGGGCTGTAAGGAAGGACAACTGCAGGTCCCATCCTATTTCTCCTTAGGCAGACGCACCAATCTTAACCCCATCCACTCCCCTGATTCATGTGTTGGAATGAGTCAGGGTTAGGGTAAAAATAAAAATTAAAAAGAATAAAAAAATAATAAAAATTATGCTAAAAGAATAACAGAGAGAAGAGCAGATCCCCACATTCCCAGATACTGAGTAACCAGAGAGGGACAGACGATCCCTGCCCCAAAGCACTTGTGATATGGCTGGGCGAGAGAGAAAAGCTATGATGGAAACAAAGAGAGAAAAGATGTACTTAAAATCACCCAGCAAGGTAGCGGCAGTGCCGAGAATGGATCCAGCTCCCAGCCCTGAGCTCAGTACCCTACTGACCTGCACATGTCACCTCTCATTTCAGGGGCATTCAGAAGAGAAGCCAAATGTAATACAGAAATTAAACACATGAGACAAGTTAGCCATCTCCTTATTACAACTCACCACACCAAATGTCTGCTCCAGTGTCAGGACTCTCTCTTTTCATCCGTATGTACAATATACCCACTGTTATCCCCTCTGACTCCAGAGTCGCATGACCCAACCATGAAAAAATGGTTCTGATTCATTTACATTAAAGATGTGGATATTTTAAGGGGCATAGAAGAGCTTCTCTCGTGATTATTAAATGCCCACAGTGGAGCACACAGAGCGTAAGCCACTGGGTCATGAAATGTAGCATTTTTTTCATTCTTATCTTCTTTCTCCAGCTTGCCAGAACACTGCAAGCCATCATATTGATATATAAGCAGAAAAATCTCCCTCCCAGATTGGAAAAAAAAATGGCCTTTAAGCAGCGTTGGCCTTTGCCAGCAAAACACACGGCTACAACTGCAGGAAACACAACACAGGTTATTGCAAATATTAAATACAGGCGACCAAAGGATAACAAGGAAATGCATGAGCATGGTTTCGATAATTTGCAGCAAGATGTGTGGTGCAATAGAGAAACGAACAGAGCTGGCATGCGGATGCACAGATCTGGGTTTTCCAGGCAAGTCGAATTGAAATCAAATAGGATGGAGGAAACAGGTTGTTCTGCAGCCAGACTCCAGGCTCAGTTCCTCAATTAGCTCTCTGATGGAGCATTGCCTTCACTTTGAACCCACTCCTGGGGGAACCAGAGTACAGCAGATATATCCCATGTGCAGGCCACTCCCGAGTGCTGGAAATGCCTATTTACAAGCGAGGCACATCAGAGGGAGAAAATTACAGCCTCAGCCTCCCACTCCCATCCCTGCCAGCTCTCCTCTGCCTCCCTCACACTGTGCAAAGCCTGTGGCCCCACTGTTCTTGCACTGCACCTGAGCAGTCAGCAGAGGCTTCAGTGCCACCAGTGGTCAAACCCACCCGCACATCCCACAAACCCTGGAGAAAACAGGAATCTGGCCTTGAAAGCCAATGGCAGGCACTAAAAAGACCTTCAGGAGGGGTGCCCTGCTGACAGCAGAAGCTGTGGCTGTGGGAGGCACAGCAAATCACAGCACTGGAGGGACCTGTCCCCAGGCTGGGACATAGGGGACCTTGGGGGCCCATTATAGCATAATACTCCAGCATGGAGCAATCAGTCGTGGTCTGCCAGGCATCACACACCGCAGTCTATCTCTACAAATTAGTCTCCATTTCCCCCTTTTGTAAGAAAGGAGGAGGAGGATGTGAGTCTGTAGCCCATTCTCACATCTTAGAGAAGAAATCCTGTATTACTAATATGGCCATCCATCATGCTGCCTGCTCTGTAAGAAATGCTCCTTTTAACAGAGAAATCAATCCTTTACTATGAAAAGGAAACAAATGTAATCACTAAGCATTGCTGGTACTTTGTGGCTTTTGGATCTGGCTCCCCAAATGACTTGATATTCTTCATGGATTTTTGGTACTGACCAGAAGTTGAACTTGTTGCAAGTGCAGTTTCTGGAGGAAGCTGGGAGTGTCCCATCTGAAAGCTATAAAGAACTCCATGAAAAACAACAGAAAACACTCCTATGTCTGCAACAGATTTATTTGTTGGATTAAGGAAGTCTTCCCTAAAGTTGCATTTTAGGTCCCAAATTCAGGGAAGCACCCCAAATCATGATATCACTTCAACAAATTATTAATTTTAAAGAAGACATGCCAAGCACACAATCTGTTGGCCAGCTTCAACCTGCACGACACATTCGCTGTATGTTATATTCTCCAGAACTGTGTTTTCATCCCATAAATCATTTTTCCTGCATTCCTGACTGCAAGGAGCACCAGCCTGGTACAACCAGAGCAGCAGGGTCTGGCTGGCTGTGTGAACAACCAACAGTGATGATGAGGGGCAAATATCATGGACCCCTTTGTTCAGATGGAAGCCAGAAGTCAACCCTCCCATGCCACACAGTGAATCTGGGGCAGTACTCCCAACTCCTGCTTTGTACCCCCACAGTTCCTCTGTGGAATCTCAAAGTGGAATCTCACTCCTACCAAGCTCTCCAGGCTGCCCAGAGAGTGTCCTGCTCACTTCAGGCACCCACATCCATGCACTCTGCTCCCAGGGGAATTTGGCTGCAAGTTCTCTGCATAGCTCAAATGTCTTTCCTGAATGAAGACAAAAAAAAAAAAAAAAAAAAAAGAGAAAGAATTTAGAAGAATCTAGCCAGCCATCTAAGGAAAGAAAGGAGGAATGTAGAGAATGAACCCACCAACATCAAAACCCAGGAAGCTGCCTTTTAGCCACCAGACAATCTCGCTGATAGACTAGATTTTTCTCACCCCAGCTGGGAGTAATGTTTTCTTTCCTTTTTTTTTTTTTTTCCATTTGCTGAATGTGTTCATTCTACGGAGGGCTTCTTTTTTTTTCTTCTAAAAAAAAAAAAGACAACAGACATTCATGGCTCCCAGCTGTCAAAAGCCACAAAATGCCTGAGGCTGTCTGTCTTCTTGCAAATGCCGAAGCCATTTTCCTGTAGTGTATGTGCTCATTAATCAAGTTTCAGACTCATCTCAGTCTATATCATTGTCCATAAGCCAAGAGAGACACTTTGGGGTCAGTAAAGGAACACGGCAGCACCAAACCCACCTTGGCATTGTCGGACGTAAAGGTCTCAGCTGGGCTCTTCTGAAGTCAGTAGGTTTTTGTTTTAATCTGGCTCAATTCAAAGTCAGGAATAGAGGTAATATCTACAGATTGGACAACTGTTTGTTTGAACGTCATCGCCAGAAAAAAGCAAAGCCCCAGACTCCTCAAAATTAAATAGCTGTGGTGGGTTGACTTAACTCCATCCCTTCCAGACCTAACACAATAGTGTTTGATTTTCACTGAACCACCAGACAAGGGCCTGGCTGGTGACTGGTGCTGTCCCCTGAGTTCGTCTTGCCGCAGTCCTGAGAATAAACAGGGATGTGGATATGTGGGGGCTGCCAAGAGGGAGAACAGCACATTCACCATTAGCTGTTGGAAAAACATATCCATGCCTGGGGTTCTCACTTCAAAAAGAAAGTTGAAAAGCTCTAAATGGTTCAGAGAAAAGCTCTAATAAAGGGGGAAAGCTGGTTCTGAGTGAGAGGTTAGAAAGTCAATCTGCTCTGCTAATGCAAGAGAGAGTTCAAAGATGCCGACGCTGAGGCCCATAAATATTGCAAGAAGAGCCAGTTTGCAGTATCAGAGCCTCTCCCAACCAGCAGGAACAGAGTGAGATCACACGGCTGCAGGACTGGGCTGAAGACATTCAAACTGTAAACGTGGAGCTGCAGAAAGCGAAGGGTGGCAATCACGAAGAGGTGAAATGGTCTCAGCAGCGTTTGCGGGAAGCTCGCTCGCTCCGGCTCAGCCGCGGGCAGAGGCAGCGCGGCTCTGGCACTCACTGTGCCCGCAGAACGCTCTCATTCTCTCATGGCCACGGGGACTGGACAAGTTCAAACTGAGGCCGGTGAAGGGTGAGCAGTGGCGTGAGCCACCCCTCGCTGCCACCTCAGCAATGTCACCTGCAGGCCCAACCCAACCAGCACGGGCTGGGGCGCTTGGATGTGATCAGCCATTCTTGACATTCTCACCTCTGCAGAAGCC
Organism: Origma solitaria; assembly: GCA_013397895.1. Taxonomy (NCBI): domain Eukaryota; kingdom Metazoa; phylum Chordata; class Aves; order Passeriformes; family Acanthizidae; genus Origma; species Origma solitaria. The sequence goes on along the minus strand of VZRL01005371.1, from coordinate 105,937 downwards.
ACAAAAAGATCTCCCACATCTCTGTCAGTGGCAGAAGACCTGGCCCTGACACGGGAGCCCAGCAGATAGCTCACAAGGCTCCTCTCAGCTGAGGATTACCTTCACCCTGCTAGTGAGATATGTCATGTGCTGCTCTTCTCTCCTTCAAGGCAGGTGGAGGGCCAAGGCAGGTTGGGTTCACAGTGGAGCATTTTTCACGTGTCGATAATTCAATTAATGGCTGTGAAAATATCTATCAGGAGTCTGGCAGCAGCCAAGGGGTGTGAGGGTCACCCTGGGAAGACAAGCAGCTGCAGAGGGAAGAAGCAAGAAATAAAGCAGTGTCCTCCATGTGCTCCCAGGAGAAAAACAGGAACTTTGTCCATCTCGTTTCATTCACAAAAAAGCTTTTCCTTAGAAGGTTTGTATCTTGTCTCACCATCCAGGTCATCTTTCAACTGCTGATAATTTTAATTTCAACAGACACTTAATGTGCTAATCAAACCGATGGTTCTCAGCAGGATGGAAAATCCCAGGCATGGACATGATTATTTGGCTTTTAAAGAAAAACACTGGAGTGTCAAGACAAAAAAAAAAAAACCAACATGTCTTTTACAGGGATTATTTACTGTTCTCTTTGCTTACTATTCACCCACACTGGTCTATTTTATACCCTTGATTATCCAGGCACACATCTGCATCCCAGAGCAGCAGAAGGGACACAGCACAGGGCAAATGGTAAATTAGAGCTCCCTGTTTCTTTTGCCATTAGCCACAACTCTTCTTCTTCTCCAAAGGTGACAACCAAGCCAAAATATCTCATCTGCCATCCCAGTAGGTGCTCACAAGGACTGGACACCTAATCCCTTCAGGAGCAGGATTTAAAGCAGGGTCAGGAGCAGATGTGACACAGAATTTCAGGACAGTGTAGGCACTTCAGGCACAATTCCCTCTTTGCAGATTCCCGTGCCAGCCCTGGGGCTGGGGACACAGCTAATGAGGTGTCTTCATGGGACCCAGGCTCCCTCCCCTAGTGTGGGCTGCTCTGGGTGGGATCACAACTAGGGGGAAGAGAAATGTCTCCTGCCCTTCCCCTGACTCAGGCTTGTAAAATATGTTCTCTTGGAGAGAGCCGCACCCCAATAAATCCTGAAGTGCCTGGGGGACAAATGGCTGCGTGATAGGATCAGTCCCAGAGGGAGGCAATTCCTGCCTGCCACGATGGACTGATGGGTCACAGTGGCTGGGCAGGATGAGGAAACTCCCAAGGGATGGTCCAAGCCTTCCTCCAGCTCTCTCAGGAGCAGAGGTGCTCCCTGAGCAGGCCAGCATTTGACAGAGCAGGAGGCTGAAGAAAAGGGTGGAATGACTCTCTCAGACTTCAGGATTGATCCCAAATCTGTCCCTGCAGCCGACCCTTCACACACACAACGTGGCATCCCTGCCTGATCATGTCAGGGCAGACAGTGATAGGACAAGGGGGAGTGGTTTTAAATTAAAAGATGAGAGATTTTGACGTTTGGAATAAATTCCTCACTGTGAGGACAGTGGTTCAGGTTGGAACCTGGAACAGGTTGCTCAGAGAAGCTGTGGGTGCCCCAACCCTGGAATTGTTCAAGGTTGGGTTGGATGGGGTGTACAGCAGCCTGGGATAGGGGAAGTTGTCCCTGCCTGTGGCAGGGGTTTTGGAACAAGATGATCCCTGGGGTCCCTTTCAACCCAAACCATTTTAGGACTCTGTGATTCCATTCTCCCATTCAGCCTCAGGTCTGCTGTGCAGTTGTCCTTGTGAGGGTCAGCCAGCCCCCTCTGAGATAGTTTTCATGGAGATGTGGAGAGAAAAGCAGCCGATTCTGCAGTATTCTCCTCCTCTCTGTCCACCTGCCAGCAGTGAGCGAACTGGGAGCTCTTTGCTCAGGTAGCAGCACACAAGGACATCCAGAGGCTCAGCTGGCAGCCTTGTGTGGAATTACTCCAGCTGCTTATCAGCCTGGGTCCTCTTGTGTTTTGTCTTCCAAAGAAATCCAATTAACCTGCTTCCTTTTGCACTTAGTGTTTCTAACGACAAAGAGCATCACCTGGAAGACCTTTTAAAGGCAGAAGAAATGCCATGGCAACTGCCAAGATATTTCCAATAAATCCCAGCTGCGGCCTTCAGACTGCAAGTCCAGGAGACATTTCCCACATCGTAATTTCTCTCTTTCAATATCCTCTGTTTCTGGGGAAGTATTGACTAAGTGTTAAGCCTCCAGACTTAATTTTTGGTTCGATCTCTTGAAAGAGCAAGAACCCCTCATTCAGTTTATCTGGAAATGCTGGTGCAGATCACTGTGATTAATTGTCACATCTGTGGGAGCATCCCATTAAGGGAAAAATTAGACTCAGTTCTACATGGGTTATTTACAACCCAGCTGCTCCAGCCATTAAAATTGCCCTGAATAACTGCTTCCCTCACCACAGAGTGAACAAGCAGATTAGTCCCTGAGATCACAAGCCCCCATGTTTTCCAGCTCAGTACAGCTCATCACGAAATGAAGGCCTTGCTTCAATAAATAGCACTGTTGAGGGCACTCCTGTTGGAATGAGCCTTCTCTAGCAATGCTTCCGCTCTGGAAAGAGCCTGCTCTGAGCACTAAAGAAACCCATCAGAAATAACCTTGGATTTTGTGTGTTTTTATCTGTGTAGCTGTGGAAACACAGTGAAGAGAGATGGTTTTTGTTTTGCAAGGCAAACAGAAGATCTGTGATATCCTTCAAGGATATTTCAAAGTTTCCCTCTTATCCTGTTGCAAGCAAAGGCCTCTTGCCCAAGCTGCCTTTTTTTTTTTTTTTTTTTAAGATAAATGCCTCCCTTTCCCTAGAATAGATCAGTCCAGTTCTGAGCACATTCTTTGGCATCCTCACCCTTAATTGCCCTCAGGCTATCGCAACACTTCACATGTTCCTGTCTGGACGTGGTGACCAAAGGGCTGGCTTGGCACTGGAGGGGGCTGGGCTGACCCCTGTTCCTGCTGAATCCACACTCCCTGCAGGGTGTCTAGGACACACTCGAGGAGGCTGCTTGAGAGATGAATCACCTGTTCTTGGGATGAGATGGATTCTCCTCTCTCCAGCTTGCTGGAGTTGTTGCTGAGGTGGCTGCAGGCAGCAGAGAGCCTGGGGAGCGCAGGACAGAGCATCTGCTGGATCCTCGTGTAGACAAGTGCCCCAACACCGTCCGCAGCAATCACTGAGCTCAAGTTTTTCACTTTCACTGCACCCCTCTTTTCTCCTCTCTGCTCTGGCTCTTGTCCCCACTTCCTCTGCACCTCTGCTGGGAGGGCTCCCTGCTGCCTCCTTGTATCTGGATTTCACAGAACCATGGAATTACAGAATGGTTTGTGTTGGAAGGCGGCGTCAGTACCATCCAGTTCCAACTCCTGTGCCATGGGCAGGGACACCTCCCACCAGACCAGGCTGCTACAAGCCCATGCAGCCTGGCCTTGGACACTTTCAGGAATGGGACATGCACAGGTTCCCTGGTTTCCTTTCGAACATGCAGCCCAGCCTCAGGGGGTGAAGCTGGAAATGCACTCACTGAGCTGTTCTGCCCAGCAAATCACCACACTGCCCCACCACCAAAGCGATCTCTTCCCAGCACAGCAAACCCCCCTTGCATCTCTGCTTTCTCCCTCCTTTCCGACACATCGAGGAGAGTCAGGACTCCTGCAGCAGGAGCAGAGACTCCATCCTGCTGCCAGCTCCAGCATTTGCTGGCTTTTCAATAATGTCCTTCCCGGCACAGAAAAGCCTCAAGCCAACCCTACCCAGGGCAGTGATCAGCCCCTCACAAAACCCCATTGCGAACCACCTAGTGCTTACATCACATCAGAATTTCTTTCCCAAGTGCCTGCATGGCACCAAGAGTGCTCATGCCAGGCGGAGCCCCGGGCACCTCTGTCATGTTAATAACAGGCACAGCCTCTTAGTGCAACCCAGGTATGGCATGTGCCTCACACACGAGCCTGCCTTTGATGATGTCTGTGTGCACAAGCTGTTGTTCCCTGCAGCAGCCCCGGCAAACAGAGTAACCTAGGGCAGTGCAACGAGCTCGTCTCAGGCAGGGTTAAGTGGGTGATGATAAACTCTCACCACCATAATCGAAGCCCACGCACAGAGCGCCAGATGTGCTCTGCATCCTGCAAACAAAGGCTCCGGGCCAGCTCTCAGTGACGTGGGAGCCAAAGGGTTTTCCCAGAGCTAGGGTGAGCCTGGCATCAGGCTTGGGAAGGGAAGTGCTCCTTGGGGCAGGACTGTCCTCCAAGAGAGTGCACGGACACGAGCAGGAAAGGGGCATGGGACCAGCATTGTCCTCCTTTGGTGACGCAGGAACGGAGGCTCCCTGCTGCAAAAACACCCAAGCAAGTTCTGGTGGGGGAGGTTGTCCCGTGAAGGAACTATCCATGTAGTGATAGGACAAGGGGGAATGGCTTCAAACTGACAAAGGGTGGGGTTAGATTAGATGTTAGGAAACAATTCTTCCCTGTGAGGGTGGGGAGGCCCTGGCACAGGTGCCCAGAGCAGCTGTGGCTGCCCCTGGATCCCTGGCAGTGTCCAAGGCCAGGTTGGACAGGGCTTGGAGCAGCCTGGGACAGTGGAAGGTGTCCCTGCCCATGGCAGGGGGGTGGACCCACATGATCTTGAAGGTCTCTTCCAACCTGAACCATTCTGTGACCAAAGGAGATTTTCCAGACCATCTGTTGTAGCCACACTGTCAGCCTCATCTGCAAAGGACCCAGCCCTCAGGACTCGAGGCTGCTGTTGCGTTCATTAGGAAGAACTTTTAAACTCGGCTCAGGAAAGCATAAACATATGGAGGGAAGCCAAACCTGGATTTGGGTAGGATTCAGTGGCAGGACCAGGCAAGGAAACCATGAGTGGGAGGCAGGTAGCCCCAAACAGACCTAGGGGAAAAGTATGGACAGGGAGAGAGGATTAGGGCTGCCTGAGAAAATCGCTTCTGGTATTGTCCAAGTTTGCAGTGCGTGGCTTGGCAAGAATGCGGTCTTGTGAGCAAGAGCCTCCAAAAGGGAGGGTACAGGAGCTGTTTTGCTGGGGGATGTTTGGATCAAGACAGCAGGGTGAGGATCAGGAGTCAGCCAAATCACATAAATCTGTGGGATTTCAGGGCCTGATCTCAAGGCTTTTGAGGATAATTAAGCATCATTGCAGATCTGAGGCACTGTGCTTCAGAGCCCTTTCAACATTCAAGGCCTGCAAGCATTTTCTTGATGTGTGATAAATTGATTCATTCTTGCCAGGAGTAGAGATAATGTGCTATTGATGTCCTTAGGTGTGGGTATCTTCATGGACATTTAACACAACCATTCCTTTCTGCATTAAAAAAAAAAAAAAAACACTTAGGGAAAATCTCTTGCTTAATATCTAATCTAAATCTACCCTCCTTCAGCTTAAAGCCATTCCCCCTTGTCCTGTCACTCCATGCCCTTGTCCAAAGTCCCTCTCCAGCTCTCTTGGAGCTCCTTTAGTTACTGGAAGGTGCTCTAAGGTCTCCCCAGAACCACAAGACCAGCTCCCTAAACACTACATCCCTTTGCAATCATGCATTTCCTCCCCCTTCCCAGCTTCAGTTTGTAAACTATTTGTATGCTGATGGTTTTTAAATAGCTCCCAATGAGGATTTTACATGCAGGGAATGGCAGAGGAAAATAAATCTGTGGGCTGGAGATTTATGTAAACACAAATTCCCTGCAACAGCAAGTTCCTCGCTGCATGTGGCTCATTTTACAAAAACACAGCATCAGATAAAGGCATGTACGTGATTCATTTGCTGCCCTCTGATGTGGTACAGCTCTTGAATGAGAAGTTTAAACTATCCTGCTTAAAATCAGGCTCACAGGACTTCCAGGCTGAGGAGGCATGGCAAAAGGCAGGCTGAGTTTCTAACAGACATGGAATTGTGCAAAACAGATTGTTCTGTGGGTGCTAAAAACTGTCACAGGGTCTAGAAAGAGGTTTTGTTCAGCTGTGCCAAGCTGTTGGTCATAGAAAGTCATCATTATATCTACTGGCCTGCTCTGGAAGCTGTTACGGGCTTGACATTCACTGCCAGTGGATGTTTTATCTTCCCTTGCTTGTGCTAGAAATATCGTGGGCCCCCAATGATGGCAGAGTGCTAGACAGTGCAAAATATTAGACCAAAATAGATGGGTCCTGTCTTTCAGCAGCGCTGCTGTCTTGCTTAATATCTAATCTAAATAAGATAAAAAGCACTTTGGTGTGGAGATCCAGGACTCTCCACAGGGAAATCTTTTAGCCCCATTCCTCAGAGAGGAAACTAAAGCTCTGGTGGAGTTGCTTCCAGTTGGATTTGACCTCCAAATCCCCAGCCTCTACGTCCTGGCCACAGTCTGTCTCACCACAGTGGTTACTCATACTCATATGACACAGCAAGGGTTTCACACTGGAGCTCAAAATCCTGTTTAGTCCCTTAAGCTTGTGTAGGAAATGTGGGGAAATGTCCAGTTTCTCCTTCACTCCACCAGCAGCCCCACGGTGGCTGCACCAGGGAGCTCTTCTCACAGTAAGATGTCTCACTCTCCGTGAGTTATCCGAGTAAAATGCCCAGGAACGGCTTGTGCAGAGAAAGAAAACCTGGCCCATGGCCTCCCTGCAGTAAAACTCCCCCAAACCTGTCCCAGATCTTCTGGCCACAGAGACCCTCTGGCCCACACTGGGCCCCCCCTCTCTGCCGTATTTTGGAGAAACTGGGTGAAGACAACCTCCAGGCACAGGTCTGAGGAACTCTGGCCAGGTTGGTGGGCAGGTTTGCTCTGGCGAATAGGCTGAGGTTGGTGCACAGGGTGAGTGAATGCTCCTCTGAGCATGGAGGATCATCCCCCGTGACCAGAAGCAGCACATCCTTGGTCAGCACTCCAGGCAATGGTAGGGAGGGCGTTGATATCGATGCAAAACCGTTCAGCCATCACCAAATGCACTCACCCAGGCAGCTGAAAACCAGATACTTCAGAAAAAACTTAGAGAACAGTGTGAACACGGCTCTGAGTCCCAGCACTGCTCCCACAATCCATCTGCTGATAGCTCCCTCTTCTCTCCTAAGGGATGTGTTATTCCCAGCTACTCCTGCAGGACCAGAGAGGAAATTCCCCAGTGCCAGTGTCCCACAAGCCTGGAGTTTCCCTACAGAAGCCTGCCCACATTTTGCTCCTCACCACAAAGCATTTGCTTTGCATTTAGCAGGAACAACCAGTTTAGTGTTTGAATGAGTGATCGGTGTTAATTAGTATCATTCAAAATTAAAATAAAGGTCAGAAGAGGGTAAGCATTATCAAAGGGCCTTGTTTGCTCAAAGGAAACATTAATGACACTTGTTCAGTGCTTCAAGATAAACTTGTTCAGGCACTGAGTTAATGAAGAAATAAATACTCCTCTCCACTGAACGTCACTGCTCCTCAAACACAAACCACACGTCTTTCATCTCAAGGTGTGCCCTGCCCTATCTCTCATCTCTCCTGGCTGTTTCATTCCTCCTCACTCCGGAGGTGCCAGCTCCCCTCCTTGAGCAGCTGCAGGACGGGCCCAGCACCAGTTCATTAGGCTTAGTCTTGATCAGCTGCTCCAGACAAGGGTGGGTTTCTGTTCTACCCTGAGCTGGCCGTGCAGAGAGACCTTCACAGGCTGCGCCCACGCAGACCTCATGAAGCTCGACGAGGTCAAGTGCAAGATCCTGCACCTCAGTAGGACAGGGAAAAGAGGGGAAGAGAATGGACTGAGAGCAGCCCTGAGGACAAGGATTTGGGGATGCTGGTGGATGAGAGGCTGGACGTGACCTGGCAAGGTGAGTTGGCAGCGCGGAAAATCATCTGTGTGCTGGGCTGCATCCCCACAGCGTGGGCAGCAGGGCAAAGGAGGGGAATTGTCCCCACGCTCTCTGCTCTGCTGAGTGCCCACCCACACTGCTGCATCCAGCTCTGGGACCCCCAGCAGGAAAAAATGTGGAACTGTTGGAGCAAGTCCAGAGGAGGCCACGAAGATGCTCTGAGCGCTGGAGCACCTCTGCTGTGAAGACAAGCTGAGAGAGCTGGGGGTGTTCAGGCTGGGGAAGAGAAGATTCTGAGGGGACCTTCTAGAACCTTCTAGTACCCAAAGGGTCTACAAGAGAGATGGAGAGAGACTTTGTATGAGGGCATATAGCAATTGGACAAGGGGGAATGGTTTCAGACTTACAAAAGACAGGTTTGGATTAGATATAGGGAAGAAATTCTTCCCTGTGAAGGTGGTGAGGCTTTGGCACAGGATGCCCACAGAAGCTGCGGCTGCCCCTGGATCCCTGGAAGTGTTCCAGGCCAGGTTGGATGGGACTTGGAGCAACCTGGGATGGTGGAAGTTGTCCCTGTCTTTGGCAGGGTGGTTGGGATGAGATGGGCTTGAAGGTTCCTTCCAAACCATTCTGGGATTCTGTGCCTGATGCTCCCGAGTTTGCACCTCTCAGGCAGATGCAGCACCAGGTCACAACCTCCCATGGGCAGGGCCACCCTCTGCCCCATGTCTGTGCAGCCCCTGGTGCAACTGAGCCTGGCTGAGGGTGCCCCACTCAGGATGATGTGTGGGTCCAGATCCTTCCCAGCTGCCTGCAGGAGTTTTGCTGGTGCAGAATAAGCCAGAAATAAATTAACTGAGCTCTCACCTGAGAGCTGGGTCACCTTCTGCAGGTGCTTCGCTCCATCAACAACAGAGGGAGCCCGAGGATGTCTGTGCTCCAGTCAGGCACCTCAGGCAAATTTAGGGTGGGAGGAATCCTGGGCTAAACAAATATTAATACATTCAGAAACCAGCAGTAGCAGCATTCACAGATATTTATACATACACAGAGAGAAAGAGGGAGGGAAAGTGCGTGCACACCCTTTGGCTTCTCCATGACCCCCAAAATGCCATAAATCACTTTCAGCAGGAGAGCACACTGCAGCAAGTTCTGCCTCCTGCCCCATCTCCCCCACTGCCAATAATTTGGCAAACCCTGCCCTGCTGTCAGGGGTGGAGAGAGGGGACTTCAGAGGAGAAATTGGGGTACAGGAGCCGGGGGCTCCAGGCTGCACCGTGCTCCCTGCGCCAAGAATGCTGCGCTCCAGCTCCCTCGGCTAAAACCACCGAGGGCCGAGGAAGATGATATTTCCATCTTTTGGAAACTAAACACTGGGAACACGCCTACACAGCCGTTGTCATAATCTCCCGAATTCAAGTCAGAAGTAAAGAACAGGCAGAGGTCAAACTTTTCCTGGCTTAATAGAAACGCTATCAAAATTTTAACCACTTCCCTGCTGGCAGCTTACAGATCTCCCATTCCCAACAAAGATTTCCATGCGTGGTGAACACACAGAGGCCTTCACAGCGGCTTAATTTCTCTTCTCCCCCTTCCCTGTGCGCTCAGGCAACACAGACAGCGATGTTCCCGAGGATGAGCAGAGCTGGTTGTGTGAGGACCATCTGTGGGAGATGCAATCCTGCATCCCGCGGTCCATGGGCTGCAGGCGCCCGGCAGAGCCGCTCTGTGTGCCAGGAGCACACGCGCCAGCCTGACGCGGCTGCTTCACCCCATCTCACTCGCACGAGAGGGAGAGAGGCAGGAAAGATGGCCTTCCAGGGGGAGCAGATGGGCACCTGTCAGCAGCCATATGTCAGGAGATCAGTGCTTTGGATTGTGAGGTAACAAAAAAAAAAAAAAGGGAAAATGGGAAAAAAACCCTCACCTTCTGTAGGATTTTTAATCATGTGGTCCTCAGATGCTATGCGGAAAAATAAAAAAAACTGTCAGCTCTTTCCCTTTCTTTCCTGAGTGAACAGGAGCGAAGCAGCCTAGTATCCCACATTTACCCCAGCACCCCTCACCCTTCTGGAAAAGCAGCAAAGAGCGATCCGCTTCCCTGAGTTATTTCCCTCTGGAAATAGCCATTTCGTGGGAGAGGAGGGCAGCTGCATACAGATGGCCAACCTGGAAAGCAGGAGCAGCGAATTGGTGAAAGGTTTGAACCCTGCAGCTCAGCACCATCACTTCTCAAAAGGTCAGGAGTTAATTCAGATCTGCAGGTTGATGGTCATGGGGATCCCAAGCCCTGAAAGTCGATAGCAGACACCCAGCGTGACACACTAGACAGTGATGGGGTGAAGATGCTCAAGTAACTTTATCTTGCCCACCAGACCTCTGTGTGGAGGCTGTTTGCTCCAGCCCAGCTGTCTCTGAGCTCAGGAGCCATACGGCTGGTGGGACCTCAGAGATCAAATTCGGAGACAGCGAAGCCGGCGGTTGTTTGCTTTCCGCGTCCCTGCTCAGCTTTTGGCCTCCTACTCTCATAATGAATTTCTGGGAGGTTCTCAGCGCTGCCTGCTCTTTAGCAGACTGCACTTCCAGCTACAAAAATAGCGCAGACACTGAAATGATCTTCGGGAATCAGATAAGAGCTCCTCCCAGGAGGAAGAAAAAAGGTTTCTTTCTTCTCTTTTCTTTTTTTGTTCTTTGTGTTTAAGGAGGCTGATGTGTTACAAATATAGATTGTGATTTCCATCCCAAAGTGCTTTGCAAGAGCTCGGCTGGCACCTCTGTGCAGAGCTGGCAGCAGGCACTGCTGGGATGAGCTGTGCAGCTTCCCAGAGGAGCACAGCCCATCCCAGCTGTCCAAATAACTGCACAGCAGAACTGCGAGAGACCTTCTGCTGCAGAAACAACCAAAGATGATGGAAAACACTGTTTTCTGTCCCTACTTCCTCCTAAAATGCAGCTCGGAGAAGAAATTGCATAGGTAAAATCTCTGTCACATCACAGGTTTCTGTGGTCTTGGACAAGTCATCTTTCCCACTGAGTTTTGCCAAGGAAAGCTTTAGGGAGCCTCCCACGTCTCCCCCAGTTTCCAGCTGCTCACCACACTCCTCCCTTCACCCAGTTTGATGCTCACCAGACTCTCCCAAGCCACCTCAGCTCATTAGCTCAGGACGAGTGCCCATGTTGGGTCAGTGTTCTCCCACCCCTGTGGCTCATATCAGCTCTTGGGGAGATCCCACCAGTCCTGGAGCCAGGGGGAGATAAGCCCTGGGAACAAGAGGGTGGGAGAGGGGAGGGAAGGGCCAGTGAGACTTCCGCCGGTCCTTCTCCCCACTTGCTTTTCATGGAAACACATTGGAAACCTTTCTCTTCTCTAAAATGAGAGCTTCAGGACTGCCTTATCTGCATCTCGTTCCTGATAAGCACTCTGATATATGTGTCCGGTCACGCTGTGAACTCCCTGCCCCTTGCTCAAATCCATGTGCACAGGGACAGATACCCACAGGCCCCCAAAAGAGAGCCTTTGAATGCTACATAAACACAGATAAATACAACACAATACATCAAATGGGGCCACAAGGGACCTCGGGTGGTCTCCTAGTTCATCCCCCAAGCGCAGGGTGAAATTACAGTTTATTGCCCAACCCAGTGCTAAAAATATCCACTGGCTGGAATTCCAGTCTTCCTGAGCAATTGCTTCCCTCGGCTCTCTCCTTTTCACCCTTCGAAGCTTTTTCTGGAATTGGATGTTCCTCACTGCAGTTTAAGCCCAGACACTTTCCTGTCCCCGGCAGACCCAGGGAATGGTTCATTCCCATCCTGCTCGCAGCACACATCTGGAGTTGGTTACATCTCCCACTCAGGCTTTGCTGCATTCGCATCTCTCCTCTAGACACGCGTGGCATTTTGTTCAGGAGGAAACAAAGAGTCAGTGGTCGGTCATTATGCACAAAGCAGAGCTGGTGACAGCGCTGGGAGGAGCGGGTGATGTGGCTCATTTTTTGGTGAGCTGTGGTGGCATAAAAACAGGTCCCAGCAGGGGTACTGGGGCCAGGAACTATGAGACCCCAGAGATGTTTTGCAGCACAACTCTTGCCAGCATCCCATTCCCACCTGGCACACACGTGCAATCCTGTGTTTTGCAGCATTTTTCCATTTTTAACGCTCTTCTAAAAATTTTCCTTGCAAGAGGTCAGAAAGTGACACGTAATTATAAAATAGTTATAAAACCAGAATGAGCACATACTGGAGCAAACCTACATGCCCCAGCATCGTTCTGACAGAGGGCAGGGTTAGATAGGCTGTGTGGAAGAAATTCTTGCCCATGAGGGTGGTGAGGCCCTGGCACAGGTTGCCCACCTGTGGCTGAAGTTGTGGCTGCCCTGTCTCTGGAAATGTAACCTGGGGTAGTGGAATCTGTCCCTACCATGACAGGGGAGTTGAACACGATGGTCTTGAAGGTCTCTCCCAACTCAAACCATTCCCTGATTCCATGATCCCATGGTTCTATGAATATGGCCTTGTTCCATCATTTGCTGTGGTCCTCCCTTGATGCTCTCCCTCCAGCGTGGAGCGTGGCCTCAGCAGACGGCAGCACCTTGCAGCATGAATCACCTCCACCCAGGAAAGCACATTTCCCACCCACACAGCTGCAGCTCCTCCTCTGAAGCTCCCTGCCGTGCCTGGGGACAGGACACACATCCAGAGGGGACACACGTCCACCCCTGTGCTGCTGCACCCGCTGAGCACATGTGCTGTGCTGGCAGTGTGCACCCAACACCTTCCCTGGGAGCCCTTGGTGGGAGCGCTCCTGTTCCTCTCACATCTCCTCACTCATCTCCTCTCACAGAGCCCCTAACAGGCACAGCAGAACAAAACCTTGGAAGATGTTGTGTGGAAGGGATGACAGGCGACAAAACGCGTTGCATAAATTCCCGGCCATGAATGCTCTCTTTTCCCTTTAACACCAGCAAAGACCCACTGAGCCTTAACTGTAAAGCTGCAATCACTGAGAGGCGAGAATTTTTTGAGTCCTAGCTGAGAGGGAAAACACCACCCCCTGCACAGGTTAGCCGGCCTGTTCCTTACAGAAATTCCCCCTGAGTTTCTCCCAGCTCATTAAAAGTCAGATGATGAAATCCCATCTGAAAGTGTCAGGGCCTCAGGTCACTCTTCTGGGAGCACCCCGAATCTTCTTCCCTCCCCCACCCTTGGAGATGCTGCTCCACATTTTTGCTTTACTGTTTTTCTTGGCAGCTGTTTTCTTTCAACTCAAGCTATGGCTCTGTCGCTTTTAGGTACTTAAATTCATATTCTTGATTCATTTCTTCCCTAATCACTTGGGATACCAAGTTTTACAAAGGGGAGTATAATTAATCTTCCAGGTTTGTGCATGTGTGGTGAAAAAGATGTGATCCATGACAATTTAATGCCCTAGCTAGCTGCTGTTAGACAATGGAAATTTCTGAGTTATACCCAAAAAAAGCCACACCCAGGCTCACAAAGGCTCCAGCAGCTGACAAGCATCTTCTCCAAACTCTTCAGCGGGAACATTTTTTTTTTTTTTGAGAGCTCTCTTGTTTTTGTTGTTATTTTAAACTTGGCCCCAAATATCAGCTGCAAAGAACAAAGCCCCAAACTCGTGCAGTTGGTTCGATGAGTTCCAGAAGCTGTTGAATTTCTCACGGCGTTATCAGCGATCTTGGGAGACCCACGGAGGTGAATTTCATACCGAGCCTGCTGTTAACGTGCTCCGCTCCCCTCTGACATGCATTCCTCCTCCCACTCCCCTCCAACATGCATTCCTCCTCCCATTCCACTCCAGCATGCATTCCTGACGGTCCCGGCGGTGGTTTGACAGTCAGCATCGCTCCAGACAGCTCCATCCCATCTCAATCACTCTCTTAGAAGTTAAGAGCCCCGAGATGGCCAGCGTCGATATTGGCTGCCCATAACAAAGCTATTAAAGTGGCATTTCGGCAGGAAATGGTGGGAATGCTGCAGTGATCAGACAGAGTTATAAAAGGTTAATGAAGATGAAAGGGAAGAAAATACAGAGGAAAAGCCCAGGCAGCCAGGGAGATTTTGGCAAGATTTGCTAAGCCTAGCCGCACACTGCTTCCTGCATTTCCCAACCCAGCTGCACATTTCCAGTAGCCTCAGCAAGTCTGTATCGCTGGGAGAAACGCTGAGCTAACTGTAGCTGCTCGCATTTGCAACGAGTCATGTCCGTGATTGAGCAAAATGTTCAAGATCCCAAGAGGAATTTGGGAAGAAAGTTCATTACGTTGAAATACGCTGTCCCTGAGGAGGGTAAATTCAGAAGCGCTCCAGCTCAGGCTGGAAACGCATAACTGAAGTATTATCCACGTGTTGCTCACCAAAATAAGAGGTCATTCCAAGTCACCTCAGCATTTTTGGAAAGAAAAATTTTCACTTCGAATTATCAGAGACCTGCTTACAACAAGCAACCCTCTGGTGCTGCTGGGTAGGACAGGATAGTGCAAGGCACTCCTTCAATGCAGGGGGAAAGAAGTCCCTTAATTTCTTTACACCTTCATCAAGGGACAATTCCAACAGTACAGTGGTACTGTAATATCCCAATTTCACACTATGGGACTCCACCCCTTCCCCTTAGAAAGCTATTTAATGCCTTAATAGGTGTCCTCATCACACTTTTTTTTTTTTTTTTTAACCACACCATTGTTTTATTCGTTATGTCTCTCACCACCTAAAACATCCCTTCCTCCTCAGCAGCACGTCAGGCTTTCAAATGACTGCGGGCTGTTGCCTAATCTTTGCCCTATTCCTCATCCGGTGTCGAGACGGGCGCTTAGCTCAGCTCTGCGCAGAACTCCGTGTCAGCACCGCCGCCTCAATCCATCTCCCCAGCTCCAGCCGCTGCCGGGGCTGGTCTCTGAAATCCTGACACTCGTCACCCTGTGCCAGTGCCAGGGAGGGGACACGGACGTGCTGGGTGGGGTCAGACGGGCTCAGCAGAGAGGCACTTGCAGCCTGGCACGCACAGCCCAGCCCCATGGCCCTGCGGCTCTGCTGCTCTGTCCTTGCTGCTCATCCTTCAGATGTGGTCTTCCACCCAAACCTTCACACTCTTTTCCCATCTCATCAATAAGGAGGTTATTTTTAGCCGCGTTGTTTAGCTTATATATTTCCAAAGCAAGGCTCGATGTCCTCTGCTTCTCATTTCTCCTGGTTCCTCCCAGTTCCACAGTGACCGCAGCTCTGACTATACTGCATTTAGCACTGAGATCAAGTGTGAAGGTTCCCCGTTTGTCCATCTGTAACCAAGAGACACCTCCTGCATCCCAGCCACACGTCCCCTGCATTGTGGCTGTCATTACTGATGTTGATTTTATGAGCAGGCAAACAGAGTTTACTCACGACTAACTCCGTCTCCACACAGTGTGGAGACCTTTGGGTCTCCTACATCTCAGCCTTTGGGGATTTTTTGGCTGTGACAAGCTTTGAGCTGGCTTTCCATTTATGGGAGCTGCTGTATTTGGGCCACTTTGAACCTCCTCCATGAGTAAACCACCCCAACAAGCCAGAGTTCATGGGGACTGGGGTCCCTGACAGATTTAATTGCAGATTAAAAATTCCATAGCAGAAGTATTACAAGAGACTCGAGATCTTAATTGTTTCCTGCATAAGGCAGGAGCTTAATTTTTATTTTTAAACCCTCAAGTGCTGACAGCCAATATTTTTGCGTGAAAAAGCTGAAGATGCAACTGCTGCCTCACTGTGAGCAGGTAGCAACTTCCAGAGTTTAATCTTACACCTTAATTTGTTCTTAATATTCAGATCGTGGCAGCAGCCAGGAGGCATTATCAAGCTAAGTGCTCCTTTGTGTCAATACACAGCGGTAGAAAAATTCCCCGCCCAAATGAGCCGTGATTGTTGTATCTTCTGGAAGAAAGCCACGCTCTCTCTTGTGCCGTGCTAATGCACTTCTAGCGACAGAACTGATTAGGATTCCTGCTTTGGATTTACTCAGATCTAGCCTGGTTGGGTTTTTAATCTTTGGGATAAGCTGTGGATAGAGAATTAGCCATTTAGATATAAATGCATCGCTGGGAAATGTTTTGCCATCACCCATCGCAAAATGACTTCAGAGTCAGATCTGGCGAGTGCTGCTTGATAATAAAGTGATAACCTGAGGTGTGAGGGCAAAGGCGGATTTTTGGCTTTCAAGAAGCACCAGACGTCTTTGCCTGATTCTGTCTCCACTGGCACGGAAATTAGAAGAGTGCTGAGGAATGTGTGCTGAGAGTGAAAATAAGCACCTGCCACTCATGTCAGATTTGAAATGACACCTGAAAGGGGAATTACGGAGTCATCACTGACACGGGAGGCACAGGGGGCATTTCTTGGGCATTGTTTGAGCCTCAAGGATTTCCAGTGCTGTATTTTGATCCAGCTGCCCAGTGAAGTCTGGTGGGATGTGTATCCTTCTCATTTTGGTGAGGCTGACAAGCAGCGCTGCACGTGTGAGAGACACCAGGGTCAGGTTTAACCCAATGGTGAGCTTCCCCCTTCTGAATCTCCAGTGTCTGACAAGGAGCAGTGCTCCCTGTCCCATTCTCCTCTTGCAAACACCAAGAAGGTCAGGTATTCTTTCTCCAAAGCCATTATTTTTCCCCTAAGAGTCTTTCCCCTAAAACAGTCTAACTTAGTCACCTCCCTCTGGTTGTCCATCACACACTGGCAAAACCTCCTGAGGCTGAGCAGGAGTCAGGAGTGACACAACACCACGATGGACTCTGCCACAGCACCCAAGCACCACGAACTGTGGGACCCCTCTCCCACACACTTATCACCCCACTTTCTCTAGGGCTTGCCTCAAATTTGGCAGCAGCGTAGGCACAGACACACAGACCACAGCCTAAAGATCTCAGACCCAGAAGCGCTGGCCACACTCGGCCTGAAATCAATGTCCTTTCTAATTCTCATGGATGTCAGAAAGATTTATCCAGAGAGATCTTATTTTACAGCCTATGACTTCTGGTGTGTTTGCTCTTTCGTCGCTCTGAGTTCAGAAGCTGCTGCATCCTCCCCAGACCCTCTCTCACCCGTGCTGGAAGGCTATAAATTATAACAGCCTGCAATACATTCAGCTACAGTCCTGTCCATCATCCGTGCATGGCATTAACCCTCTGAAACTTGGTCACCCAGATCTGCATTTCCCAAGCTTTGAATCCTTATCCACTGCTAAAGCCGCTCAGACAGCTGAAGAATGAGGCGCGTTCAGCAGCCGGCATTTCTAAAGAAAACTTGATGGCTTTCTGACACCCGACACATGCAATTCCCAACAGAGTTAATTGAAGCTAATTCCTCAAAGGCTGAGATGAGAACATCCCCATGAATTATGTTCCTGCTTCATTCCAGACAAGGACAGCGTGAATGCATTACACACGATCCCCCAATTTACAATATTAAAACCAGCAAGTCAATCAAGGAGACTGAATAAAGTCACTTGAAAGCTGAAATTAATTTTCATCCTCACTCCATCTGTACTGCAACCTGAAAGGTTGATTTTTGAGGGCATCTTTCATGTTTCCACCCACAGCAGGACCCATCCAGCGAGAGAGGAGCCTTCTCCATGGGTGTGACACATGGTGGGTACAGCAGAGCCCCTGCTTGGGGGGCTTTGCTGTGGTGCAAGTTTTCAAGGCTGTTGTTTAGGCAACTTCCAAAGGTGTCTCTAGAGACCTTTGGGTTTCCAAGACAGAGACAAAAACACCACAGGACCGAGGGTACCACGTTCCTGCTGTTGTGTCACAGAAAGCCGGGGCTGGTTGTCGTGGAGGGCACACACAGAGAGACGCAGGCATAAATCTAACCTATAACACTGCTACTGCCAATCTGCTCTCATTAACAGAGGGTTATTTTTAAATCCTGTGTTTTTTGGACACAGTCCTAACGATGAGTTATTTTTAAATGGCACTTCAAAAAATATAGGCACATTTTGCGTGCCATTCATGTCACTTTTAGGGTCTGAAATATCACTGAATTGTACTATAGGGATTATGCAAATTAAAGGCAGATTCAGTGAAAAAATGCCCAGTTTCTGCGCTGCTCAAAATCAGAAGGACTGAAAATACATTTCTGGGAATTTTTACTGCCTTGCAAAAGCTCTGGAGATGTAAAAGTTGGAAATTATTTGAGCTGTGGTCTAGATGCAGTTGGTTCTCTGTTGGAAGTGCAATAGTCCGTCATGTTAGATACTGGGAAAATAAATACCCAGGTGCAGCCAAGGTGAAAAGCTTAGCCCAGATCAAACAGAAGCCCTGTGACAGGACCAGGATCTTGTGAGCCCCACCATGGCTTTGCCCCAAAGCCATGCTATAACCTGGCATAAACCAAAGAATAAGGCTTCAGCATCATATGTCATGTTATAAATGAGCCATAGGGCAGCTCTACCGTGTACTTTTTCATTTATAGGGTGTTTTAGACAAGCACTATTTGGCAATTAATGTTTGCAACAAGTTCAAGCCCAGCTGTGGTGAACCTGCAGTAATTCTCACTGAAATCTACAGACTTCAAGGGCCCAGGAAGATCGTAACAAGTGCCTTGCCTGACCTTGTGCACAAGATGGATCACAGTTCCTGCCTCAAGTCCATAACTCCTGACTGAGCTATGACCCATCCCCAGGGAAATACGCACAAAGACTTAGAAGATGGAAAATCCAGCTCATCCTTGAATTGCTGCTCCAAGGTTAGCTGCCTTCCTTGCTCCAAGTCCTCCAGCTCTAATTGAGCTGACTCTCATTTCCATTGTAACCTTTCCTGTGAACATGAAGCATCACCTCCCATTAGAAATTTCTTCCATACACAGGTACTCCAAGATCACAATCAAGTTGTGTGCTAACCTCTTGGCTCAGCTAAACCAGGAGGGTTACTCCACAATCATATATTCACTCCTGGCTGCGCCGTAGGTTGGGACATGCAAGGATGTTGCTGCTCTGTCATGAGTAGCAGTTACCACAGGTCAGCTGAGGTTCAGGAAATGTCCACGGAAATGTCCTTCGCCCAGAACTAACACAGGATTATTTCTGTAACTCAGCTCAGGAATGACGATAAACTCATTTGTATTCTTTTCCTTTCGTCTAATTGCTTTGGAGAGAATAATTCATTAATGAAATGCCCAGCTCGAGAAGTGTTAAATGCATTGAGACAGCATCCCAAGTACATTTAAATAAAGTAATATTTACCCATAAGAAAACACAGGGCTGATTTAAACACAGTTTTTAATGATTAAATGGTGAAAATTGTGTTACCAGTTTGAAAACACAGAAAAGAACTCACTTTAGGGAAATGCATTTTCATTTCTAGAAATGAAAGGTTGGGAAAATATTCTTCATCAATGATACATGAGCAATATAATGTTCTCTTCCTCTATTCTACCTGAGAGATCATGTTAATCCTTTTGATTTATGCACAGCTCCTTAACTAATACTGTAACAAATGGTATTGACAATTAAACTCACTTCTGTAAGAAATTCATTGTATTTGCAGCACCCACAGTAAGAAATGCCTTCACGCTTCTGACAGGAGATCTAAATAAAATTAAAGAGCTAAGAACAAAGGCTGTAGAAAAATCAGAAAGGCATAGCTGATAAGGAAATGTGACTTGCTTTTAGGGGGGATTTTTGTAGATATCTAAGGCAGTATATTGCACATAAAAAAGAAGGTTTGGTATTCTTCAGTTTAAACACAGAAATCTTCAGTTCTTTGCTTCCCAATGCAGAGCTGCCTGAAACACTGACCATTGTACAGCACTGGCTTTGAAAAGGCTGGCAAAGACCCGAATCAATTTAATCTTATTAAAATACAGAGCATTTTAAAGATATTATCCCCAGTGGCTTACTGATGGCTCAATTGCTGCTACAATCTATGCAAAGGCTTCGAGTGATGAAACTCTATTAGTTCCTGCCTTGTCTCTCCTTTTCAGAACCGTTTCAGAGGCTACTGCTATCACTGGCTCATCAGTGCTTAAAGGAAATACTTTCAGACGCAGAACTAGAAATGTCTCCTCTCGTATTAACAGTATGTAATTAGGGGAAAGCTGCATTCCTTTCAGCTGTACACACAGAGTCACACAAAGCGTTTTCTAGAAATGGACGTAACTAGGGTCAGACAACACCAATCAGCAGTAACTCACTCAGTAGCATTCAAAAGAATTAATACTGATTACAGGTTATTTAGCCATTCTGAAAAAAGAAAAAACAACAAAAAAAAACCACCAAGAAAAACCCCCACTCTTGTTAGAAACTGGCACCTGGCGTAGCAGAGCGCTGCCAGCCTGTCACAAAGCGCCGGCGATTACACCCTGCGGAGCCTGTGCAGCAAATCCACGGAATCAGCAATAACTCAGGATGAGGCACCAGCCCAGAACCAAGCTCATGCCACTTAAAAACCGACCTATGATTATTCTCAGGCTGCAGTACCCAAAGCAGGCTAAGGTTTGATTACTAAAAGAACATTATGTCACAGAGTTGCGCGACGATGATTATAATGGCCCTGAGTTTCCAGGGCTATGGCGACTTCCCGCTGAGCGAGGTGCTTTGGGAAGAGAGAAAATATGGACTGTATCACAAAAAATGAGCTCCTGTCCTACTCGGGGCGAGCAGGAGAGGGAGAGGAGCCTGTGCTGTTCCCTTAGTCTGGTGACACTGAGCACAATCAGCTGGGAAAATTGTCAGCTTGCAGGATTTTGAATTATCTCCCAGGAAAGCTACCTCGTAATGAAACCACACTTGCCGTCAGCTAAACTCACAGTCCCACACCATGGGACCACCAGCAGCCCCAAGCAAAACCCGTGGTGGGGGCTTGGCTTTTTAAAGGCAGTTCTTCAGCTGTCCTTCAAGAAGCACTCAGCAATTTGTGTCCATACCCTGCTATTTATCCAAGCTGGCTCAGGAAGGCGGAGGATTCAATGCCTGCTTCAAATCAGTCCCCCTAGAAATGCTCATTTTTACTCATAAAAGAAGTAGAGGATTCCCACTGCCGGGAGGGCATAGCTCAAGTCAGAGTAATCCCTCCTGAAATCACCCCGTGAGGCGATGAAAGAGCAGGAGTATTTCTGAGGAAAGGTGGGGATTCCCAGCACAGTCATCATCTCTCTGCTCCATGGAAGATGTTTTAGTCTGCAAGGAGAGGAACAGTTCAGCACAAACAGCAAGACAAGAATCAGGGGGGCTGGAACTAGATGATCTTTAAGGTCCCTTCTGACCCAAACCATTCTGCGATTTTGTGATTCCATACTCACTTCCAGCACATTGAGACATGGCCTGAAAAACTTGCAAAGGAAGGTCATTTTACAGAAAATGTTCATATTTTAGTGTAAGCAAATGGCAGTGTTTACAAATGAAGAGTTGCCCAATTTTTTTCAGTCCTTCAGTTTTATTTTAAAAGGGCTGGGATGTTGTAGAAGGCATGTTGCTGTTTCTAAGGGATGTTACCTGTCCTGCAGAGATGCAAATCAAAATTAAAAAGGAGGGTGAGGAAATATTTTCAGCTTTCCTTAGAGTTCAGTAGTCAAGAGAGGGAACAAATATGGACAGAGAAATTGGGGAGATATTTTATCAGGAAAAGTAAGCACAAGCAGCATATGGTTGGGAATTAGATGGTCTGAGGTGTGAAAAATGTGTCTGTGAAGCTAAGGACATCTGTGCTGGGGTCCACTGATCAGCCTGGAGGATGTAACACTTCCAAGTGAGGGGAAATGGCAGGAAATTAAGTCCAGAGAGTTTCCTGGCCACGCCACTGTCACCTCCACACTCAGAGAATGACCTGACCCAGATGTGAGCAGTCACCTTGGGAAAAAATAATGAGTTACCAGTGATGCACAGTGGCAGGTAAAGGCAAAGCCATACCTGTGACTTGNAAAAAAAAAAAAAAAAGGGTTGGGAGGAAATTATGGTGTTTTAGGTGGAAATATGCTTTGTGGATCTTCATAAAAAGGGGTCTTTCTGTATGAGGGCTGCACTCTGCTCATCTCCTTATATTCCAGAAGTCTTAACCCATCTTCTTTGCTGATTTTCATTTGCATCTCAAGGTCAGAGTCAGCCTGCTCAAGTCCTCTGCTGCCACACTCACCCACAGGGTCATTCTGCAGGGACTGCTTTACAGTCCCTAATAAGATTTCGATCATTCCCTGCTTTACCTCTGTGAGGACATGGCAGGCTCTGCTGAGAGGAAATCTTCAAAGGACTTTGCTCGGTGTCAGAGGCAAGTTACAGCAGCCTGGGCTGGGGATCCCCCTCGGTGGTCTCCGCTGTGTGAGCAGCCCCCGGTTATTCGTCCCCTCTGCAGCTCCCCGGGGCAGACCCTGCACTCCTGACACTGCTTTTGCTGCAGGACAGTGCTTGAGAAAACAAGCTGCAGGGTGTCCCAGACCGCCCAGCTCCCAATCCCATGCCTTCCACAAAAATCTGGAATTTCCAGATGCGCTGTGACACTGCTGCAACATCCTTTTGCAAGACAAGCGCACAAATGCAGATCTGAGGCAGATCAAGGAATCACCCTGCACAGATGCCTCTTTCCAAATACCTGCTGCTATCGTCCAAGCCTTTCAACTGAGTCCAGCGTCCACCTGGTGATTACCCAAGGCTTTGTTAGACATGCAAATGAGACACTCATCTGGGATCTTCTTAGATGAGGACTTCTGGATGCGCCGCTGCCTTGCAGTGACAATGAATTTTTTTTTTTCTTTTGGCTCATGCTGGAAACTTGCTGAGTGTGCATGGGAGAGCAAGCACTCAGAAACCGAGGTTTTGGGGAGCTGACAGCGTTCCCAAGTGACAGCACACCAGCTCGCCTGTTCAGCGAAACCTCCGTGGAGGGCAGTGAGGAGCGGGCAGGCAGCCAGCAGGGATTGCTGCCTCCTGTGCTCATCCTCACCTTCCTTTCATCCTGCAGCCTCACTTGCCCTCCTGAACAAAGCCATAGGCTTCAGTCTGAGGCCGCCTGCCTGTTTAATCATTATTTCTCTGGCCTCCTGAACGGGCCTTTGGACACTGGTACAGGACGGAGTAAGAAAGAGTTCAGTCACCATTTAGAATCAGCATCCAACACACCCAGCAGCATCTCAAACACTGGATTATCCCAGCACTCATGCTAAGAACAACTTTTCCAGCTAATTGCTGAGAAATGTTGGCATTTTGAAACATGGTCCCTCGATGGATTACTGCAGTCAAGTTATGGGCATGGCACTATTTAGTAGCATTTATCAGATGCTGCAATTTCAATAGTTTAAACATTATCAATGAATGAAGCAGGTGGCTATTAAGTAATAGTCTTGACACACTAAATAATCATTCTCCCCATATTATTCATTCCCCTGCACCAACATTTTGTTATTCTAAAGCATTTTGTTAGGATGAAGGTATTTCGAAGGAGTGGGAAAAGCAGGGATCAAGAGATGTAAGGGGGATAGTAAAGGAGGAGTAAGAGCTTGGGCGACTGGCAGCTCGAAGTCTGCTTTTGCAAAACATCTTCCTGGGATGGAGCCCTCTCAAGGGCAAACAGCACTGCAGAATCCACCCCCCTGCCAGCAGCCAGGGAGATCAGCTCTGGCCCGAGGTGATGAGAGAGCCTGAAATCCCAGTTCTGCATGGGCAGCAAGAGCCACACACCCAACAGCTCATTTCAGCCCCCAGAGTGGCACAGCCTGGTCAGCACAGTGCTGCAATTCATTATTTGAGTGGACTAATGAACCTTTCTTGATGGGAGCCCTGTTCTGATCATTCCAGAACCATCTTCAGCTCTCCGTGGAATATCATCATCTTGCTCCAAAAGACCAAGACTGAAAAGCCAACCAGGAGTCCCAGATGGGTTCCCCCATGCTGCATTTGAGCATGATTTCCACATGCTGCTGTGTTTTGCTAAGCCATTCTGCTCATTTCCAGGACGATCCCATGGGGTTTAGGAATTAGCCTGGGGCATGGGAAAGTTGAGCTTCATTCCTTGATCTGCCACAGAAACCCCAAGTGTCACTGGGAAAACACTCAGCACCTCCACTTGGGTCTCCTAACTGTAAAATAGGGATAGGAACCCTGTGAGGGTGTTGGCAAGAAGATAAAGCATATTAGCCATCTGGGAGGTGCTGCGATGCTGTGATAAGAGGGGCCATGCAAGAAACTCGGATAAACAGTTTCAAAACTCTCAGCTTTTTGGTGCTTTCTCTTCCGCCCTGGGCAGGCTCTGTGATTTCAAACAGCCAGCTTCGGTCATGTTTGCTCACAGCTTCCTGAGCATTAGAGGTTTCCGGCCCAAACCACAGGCCTTCCCTCAAATTGCAAAATCTTTCCAGTTTGCACCCCACGTTTTCAAGGGGGTGAGCAGAAATCTCCGCAGTGCTTTGACACCCACAGACATGAGGGTTTATACTTTGAGCACGAGAACCTCTGTGTTGTTTCTCAGTTGGATCTCATTGAGCACAACATTCACCCTCAGAGAACACCATCCCGTTAGGCCTTTTCCAGAAATCCTACATCTCTAAAGTCTGCAAGCTCTGGTTTGCCCATCAGCACTCCAGTGGACATTTTAGGAGCAGGAGGGAGTATTAAAGATAAATCATTCCCCAAAAGCCCGAGAAAAAGAAACCAAATCCTGTAAATACTTTCTAGGATCAGTGGTTTAAGCTTTCACAGACAGTGAAGAGCTACGAGGTGACATGAAGTCACTGCAGGAAGGTGTAAACAACCCATGAAAAAAACATTGCATTTCAAAAGATAGGGCACTTCTAAGGCCGCAGCATTCTAAACAGAATTATCTGATGGCAGCACTGTTTATTTGGTGTCTGAAGTCTTACATGTAGGGCAGCCACAACTTATCAGAGAAGAGTTGTCACCCATTTAGAGAAAAGCTTTAAGCTAACAAATTCTTGCACTCTCGAGATACCAACCACATGTGACAATGGGGCTGACCATACTCAGTTTCCACTCGGGAGAACAGTTTCCAGCACCACTGCCTCCTTCCTCAGGATGAACGCCAGTCAGACTCCACAGGGAAGGAAGAGGAGAGCCAAGCAGGATCCTGACATCAGTATTCCAGCTGTGTCCAATGCACTTATACATATACAGCTAAACACTTAATAGATTGAGCAACTTCAAAGCAACACATTACCTGCTGAATTAGCCCCCAATTCCACCCTATTAGAGGATGCTTAACAGAATAAGGAGCTTTCAGCAATTCCGTTGTCATGCACACTGAGATATGCTGCAGAAAAAAAATACAGCAAGAAAATGGTGTGAATGATTTTTTTCAGTGTCTGAAATGGCTTTTCCGATGGGTCAGTGTCATTCTGCAGGTTCAGATGACATGAAATACCCTTCTGGCCCTTTGAGAACCTGTGAATTACAGTTAAATGAGTCCTAATAGCTTTTTGCTTGACATTTACTGTGGAATTGTGTTGACACACGAAGAGTGGAAGAGTCGACTCATGTTGTGTTGCTCAGCATTTACCCTGTGCCAGCTGGGAGCATGCTCAGATAATTCTGTCTAAGTAGATACAAAAACAGCAGAAGTCGGGAGGAAATGCTCCTGCGAAATTTGGCGCTGTTCCAGCTCACCAGCTAAATAATTCCATCTGATATTCAAAACAGGCAGGTGGAAAATTATCCAGAGACACACCAGCGTGTTCTGCCTGAGCAAATGTAAGAGGGACTCAAATACCACTTTGGACAGCAAGTCAATTTAAATCTAAGTGTTTTCCTATCGATCCTCCATTTTTTCCTGGAAAATGCACATGCTGTTTTGCTGTGCAAGACACCTGTGTGTCTGAGGGCTTGGAAGGGGGTGTTAATTTGGGTTTTCCTCTTCACTCAGTGGGATTCAAAGGGAGTCCAGCTTGCTTTGCCATGCCAGCCTGTTGTTTTATTCCACCTGGCCTCCTGTGCAAATAAAATCTCCAAGTGAGTTTGCGAGGTCTGCTCACAACAGTGTTATAACAAATTACCCATAGAAGCCATGGTGATGCTAAGCAGAGCATGCTCAGAACTGCATCTCACCTGACATCCAAAAAACGACCACACACTGCAAACAACAATCCCCGAGGTCACCTCCTCCTGCAGCAGGATGGGTTTTCCCCAGTGCATCCAGACTCAACACACCTATCCTCTGTGCACACAGGTCGCACAGAGCCAGGGGTCATGTCAGTGCTTCTGACACTGCAGTGTCCATTAGAAAGATGCATTAGGCTTTATTGTAAACAAACAGGCTTTGGTACAAGGAGCCATGATTCACTTTCTTAAGCCCTAATGCCAAACTTGCTCTGTTTCAGAAGCAAGATAATACAGCACTGACAGAGTATATTATCCTTGCTTTTCAGTAGCCACAGATAAGTATCACTATGTCACTGTGAAAAAATGCGCTCAATTATCCTACGTTGTTATTACTTAATCTGTGTTTCAAAAAAAAATGCTTTAGACTGAAAAGATGTTAGATAAAGGCTAAGTATTGCAGATAAAGCCATTGCTTCACTGAATATATGCTGTAAAAGCATGAGCTGTGGTTCCACACATTTAAATGAACCAGGCTCCTCTCAGCACGTTCCAGCGCTGGCAGAGTCACAGCCACCACTGGCTGCTTGCACAAGAAGGTGGTGTGGAGCCCCAAGAGCAAAATGCAGAGGTAGGCTGGGGAAGGAGCCTGCTCCACGTCAGGGAGAGCCTTTGCAAAGAATTCCTGAAGGCTTGGCGTGGATCTCCTCCCCGACTCACAGAGACTGGGTCCCTGCTAAGGTCTGCCCAGGCACCACTTACACAACCAAGCTGTAAATGGCACGACAGAAGGGGATGGCCCAACCTGAGGCTTTGTCAAATGGACAAAGGAGCTTTATTCAGGAGACCCTGGCCACCAGATTCTCATTCTACCCACAGCGACTGGTGAGAGGTAGCAGGACTCTGGATACCCATGTTTGGATTCCAGCTGCAATCCCATGTCAGTGCTGTGTACTTTAATGGTCCCAGAAAAATGAGTCCGGCACTCTGAATTGACGACAAATTGATTGAAACCAGATGTCGTGAAAAAAGCCTTTTCCAAGTTCAATGGCACATGAATGGTCTCAGTCTGCCCTTGGATAATCCGACTTCTATGCCCCAGTCTGCCACAATAAACTAATTGGGAGGTTAATATTTTGTCTCTGCGCTGTGAACTCCTTGGGGAAAGGAGCTTTTTAATTGCACACGCAGCCCGTGACCTGGTAGGCTCTAAATCTCACTGGGTGATGTGCAAAGTTATAGTGGGACCTCAGCTGAACGCCCTGAGCTCATGTTACTATCTGGATTAGCAAAACTCCAGACTATTATACCGTCTGTAGTCTTCAGGCATTGCTGGCAGTTTGGTTTCCCCACTGAGCTAAGCTCTTTTTAGGCGTAGTCAAAAGAAGACAAACAAAACACCGCAGGTACAAAGGCACAGGAGGAAAAGCAGCACCAAGCTGTTGTTTGGCCAAGCCAGCAGATGCACGGTGGCAATACTGGCTTTGTAGGAGAGCAGAGGTGGCCAGAGCCTGCATGCCCAGGTCTCACCACTTTGCAGACCTCATCATAACAGATATATTTACACTGGATACGCCTAATTAACACACACTGCCAGACACAAGCTTGCACTCTTCAGCCTGCACATGCAGAGCAAGACCCCAGTTTGGTCAGCTTGCGCTCCCCAAGGCAGATAAAAATTACCTCAAAAGCCAAATTAATTCATGGACTGCCATCAGAGGGTCCCTGGGAGGATGACTGATTGATCCTGTTTACCTTTGGCACAGCAAGGCATTTAACATCAGGTTGGGAGAAGCTTTGTAGTTGTTATTCTAATGGGCTTCAAGACAGAACTATTTGTTTTGGAGTGTGATAAGACTTTTCTGACCACTGGCTCCCCAGGCAAGGCTCTGAAAGTCTATCGCAGCACATGTGAAGCCGCAGCACTAAACACGCTCTGCAGAGCATTACCCAGAAAACCTGTCCCTGTTACACTTCCTTGTCAAAATTACAAAAAGCCCAACAAATCCTATGGCGTTCAGCTCACGTCTTTCCCAAAAACCGGGGGAAGAAGCCTGCAGCTGAGGTATGGCAGAGAAAATGTTGAGAGCAGACTCGCCTGGTGACTAATGCAGCCGAGATAAGCATCTAGATGCTCGCTAAAACATACAGTATCACATGCAGATTAAAGGCTCCTTCCGAGATTTTGCAAGGAGCCAGTAACTCCTACCCAGCCATCTGCCCAGAGAGGGCCTCCGACTTGTCAACCAATCCATTTCCCCCAGTGCCACGGGCTGGGCGATACCGATCTCTGCTGTGTTTTCTTATGAGAGCTTTGATGTACAATCTCCTCCAAGCGGCAGCCCCCTTTAGGGAACAAAGCCTGGCTCTAGCCAGGCTCCTCACCAGTTGTCCAGGTATTAGGTTCTTGTTTCCAGCTTCAGGGCAGCCCTATCACTAACCTTTTCCACTGACCTTTTGCAGGGAACCTTCTGCTTGTGGCCATCTGCCTCCTCCCCCTTTTCTTTTAATCATTCACCTGAGCATTTGCGGCAAGCAGCTACACACACACTGGTTTGCATCAGTCACAAAAGCTGTGAGCCTCCAATTAACCACCTCATGCCTTTTAATGATGCAGCACTGAACAAGGAAGGGCATGAGAGGGAACATCCTCAGAAGTGGTTTGCAGCAGGACAGAGCCGTCTTTATTATTGTTTGTGTGAGGGTAGCACCTAGGAAACTCAGCTAGAGGCTGTGAAAACAAATGGAGAACTTGGGGAATTAATTTAACATGGAGAATTTATAGTCTACAGGACAAGACAGAGTGGGTGGATGAGGTGTAGTGTAATGAGAATACAATGATTTTCTAAGGATCAGAATAACCTGTCAGCATCCTTTACTCATCACTGCCAAGTTCCTGTGTCCTCCCTCCTTGACACCATTTCAAGAGTGTGAATGCTGGCAGAGGGCTCAGGAGCAAAGGAAAGTGTGCCTTTGACTCCCAAAGCCCCACGCTGGAAGCACAGGGCAATGCCTTGTCTTCAAAAAATACCTGGAGATACTGCACCTGCTCGGAAGGTTTCAGGCAAAACAGCATTTCAGAGGAATTCACCAATTCAGCAAAATCTCAGCAAGATGAGTCAATTTTGCCCAGGTTCCCATGAAACTTGCACAGGGCTCCAAACATCAGAAACCTGCTGAGTTTCCTGCCTGGTCACCCATCTGGTTCCTCCACCGTTCAGGTTTCCAGGGCCCTGGGGCAGCCTGCTGCCAAATAGGCTGCCTAGCAAGAGGGGATTTCACTGCTCCCTCACTTCTCAGCTTGGGGTGTCCCAGATATTAGACCATCTCAGGCAGGAAACGCCAGAGCATCCACAGATGGAGAACCCATGAAACCCAACAGAGAGGCTCAGAGATCCATGGATCAGCTCTTGAGACACCTCACAGCGCGAGCTGCTGCATTATTCCCTTCTGCAGAATTTCTACCTGATTGTGTTCTGCTCTACTTTGGCAGGAATTCAGCCTAATTTCATCAAAACGAAACTTTTTCCCAAACCATAATCTTCTATTTAAGCCCTTTCCTAGCAGACACCCTCTCAGGACAGCTCATTTTCCTCTCAACAGCAGCCTCTGCACATCAGTCCAGTTCCAGCTGCTCTAGGGTCAGGGGTAGAGAGTTGTACATCCTGTACAGCCCACCAGGAACACTGCAGGGATATACAAATCAGCCAAATCTAAATCGTCTGCTCTGGAAGACAGATGATATGAACAATCTTACAGTCCCACGAGCTCACCACAGGAAGAGAACGAGGTAAAATCTCTGTATTTATCCATCAGCTTCTGGTCGAAATATTTGATCTGCCTGAGGTCTGCACACCTGATATTGTGACTACAGCATCGTGGGCTGATCCTGAGGCTCAGAACTTCATCAAAGTCAGACAAAGGACATGGGAGAAAAGGAAGAGATTCACCTGGAAAAATCACTGCCTAAATGACATTTATTCTGTGATTTGCTAGAAAATAGGGGGGCAGATTCTGAAAAGATTGAGATGAAGCAATACCAAAACAAAAGGGTCTGAAGGATACCTGAAGTATACGAGACATGTCTTGTTCTGCTTCAGGAAACACTGAATGTTTCTCACTGCTTACAGACCAAGGGGCAGCAGCAGCAGCCACTGTGCACAGGCACCTTTGCTTATCCTGTTCAGCCACCAATAGGCTCCACTGGGAGCCTGAATTTATCTGTGCTATGAGAAACATGTTTCCAGGAGCCTGTTGTTCCCAAGACATACCTGTAATGTGTCGAGCAAGCACCGAGGCTCCTCCTTGGGATGCAGCCAGACGTGCTGTGAAATCTGAGAGCTCCCAAGCATGCCATGGGGAAGTTCTCCTGGGAAACATCTGTGGGAGACACTGACACCAGCTGAAGGGTTATGTGGGGCTTGAGCAACAAACCATCTGTCAAGACCTGCTTATTAGGATGTTTACTCACAAAATTGGCCTTTTTGTTGGTGCACCAGGAGTAGTTTCTGAAAGCAGCCCTGACCACCACGAAAACAGCCTCAGAATCAATCAACAGGAACAGGAGTGGATCCAGCAGCCAGGGGAATCAGTTTCTAGCACAGGGACATTTTGTCCATTTTGCCATCTCTCGTAGCTATAGATCAGTAATTTGGGTTTTTAGATCAATGTCAATGAGGATTCTTTGGCAGGACAAAAGGCCTTTTGTTTCCTCACCCCATGCAAATCCATTAAATCTGCTATACAGTAGGGATGGTGATTTATTATTTCCACTTTGCTGTATTTCCTGTCCATGTTACACTGCTTGTGTTGAGTAGCTAACAAAGGGTGGGGACACAACAGAAAGAAAACCCAGTTCTCCACTTGCCTTTTTTTTTGTTGTTGTTAAATATGAAATTAATTGTTTATTTAATATTTCTGCAATGAATAATTACCATGTTCATGAACCCAGGTAAGCTACCCAGGGTGACAGTGGGCATCTGCAATGGGCCCAGGGGAAGACACATGCTCTGAATCAAATGTCAGCAATAACAGCCTCTCCCAGGGCTGAGACCTTCCTTCAAAGGCAGCAAGTCTCACCATAGATCAACACAGGAAAAAGAAAGCAGCAGGGACCACAGCAGAGATCCCTATCTCCATGGCAGGGAAGGGGAGGGGAGGGGAAAGAAAGGCAGCTTGTCATTTAACAGCAATAATAAACACTTCTGAGTGTGCTTCCTCCTCTCTCTGCAGGAGCATCTTCACTCTAAGCACTGATGGGCTTCAGGTGGGATCAGTCAGAGCCAAACCTCTCAGTCCCAATATTCCTGTCAGAGAAAAATACCTTGGGGTAGCTGTGGATTGTGCAGCTCTAGGGCTGCTGCAGGGTGTCCCACAGTGTTGAAGAGTGATGTTTCCTCGCTGTGTTTGTTGTTCCATACAAACCACTCAGGAGACACCTGTAAAAAAACATGGATATGCTGCAGATGAGAAGGGGATCATATCTCTTCCTTCCAAGCGACTGAACATCAAGGAAAACACTATCATGAGGTGTTTGACAGGAGAAACAAGCCAGAACTCCACTTTCATTCAGCACTCAGGCTTTAATGCCAAGCCACAATTTATTTCGCGAAGAAGAAAAAAGAGCAGTGAAGGAAACACTTACCAGGATGAGCACACGGTCTGCTGTGGCCTGGAGGCAGGAAGGTTGCTTAGGCAAAGGCAGGGATCAGGATATCCAGGTCAGTGGCCAGCACTGCCCTTGACCTCACTGCCCACCAGGTGGGATGGTTGCTGGCCTGTGGCTCCTGCCATGGCCTCTGCAAGCTGCCCCAACAGGATTTACAGACCTGGATTTACAGATGGATTTCCTCTCCCACTTCTTTCCCAGCCCTTGCTCTGCCCTGGGAGATACAGAGATACAGCACTGAGGACTGACCTTATGTCAAGAACGAGAAGACCGTCACTGTGGTTCTGCTTTCCAAGGCTCTGGATTTTTAGCAAACACCTACTCTTTCCTGAGTTCACCTTCCCAAGAGAAGAACGACTTCAGGAAATCGTGTCAGTCGAGAGTCCAGGAAAGAAAACTGTAATGTGATACAGGTCTAACCCACAGAAACGTTGGGAACGTCTCCTCTTACAGAGGGCCCTTCCAAAAGGAAACCAACCCACTGTAAATAATGTGTCTGGGAAGAGAAGGCAAACCTTTAACCATTCCCTTGCCTCTACTGCTTGCTCAGCTAAACTGCAGCTTTCCTTTGAAGCCAGGCAAAGTTACCCTCTCTGCTTTCTAGCTCTGCTCTCTGGCTCTGGGTAGCCCAGAGATCCTGCTGTTTTGTTAATCTCACTGCCTGAAACTGGGATGAAAGTTGGATTAGCCAGGCAGATGAATGAGTGGTGCTCCAGACCCTCCAAACACATTTGGTGCTTGTGCCCGGCCCTCCCTGCCTGCCTCCTTTTCCCAGCTCTACCTGGGCATCCAAGGGAAGGGAAGGGAGGAGATGTAGAAGGGGTCATCCTGTCTTTTCCCAAGTGCCATTCCCAGGGTTTACACAAAGTCCTGCTACTGATACAGAGCACAAAACACATTCACTCTTATATAATTCCAGGTTTTTTGTCTCCGTGTCCTCAAATGAAACAAAATTAATTTCTTCCTTTAAAAGCTCTCCTTGCTATTACCGCTTAAATCAAGGACTCAAGGTACTGCTTCTCCTAAATTCAGATTAACAGTTTGAATCCAGTTTCACCACCAGAGTCTGCCTTTTAAGGAAGAGCAGGGAGTTCCTTCCAACATTAGCCAAAAGAAGTCGCTTTGACAGCTCATGGGAACAGGCATGGGACACTTGGAAAGCTTAGAGACCTCGATCCACCAGCATTTCTGAGCGCATGCTTAATTCACCCCAAAGTGTGCGCTGAAATGCTTCGCTGAGTAAGAATGGGCTTAATTACATGCTTAAACACTTACTGCATGAGCGCTTCAGAGATTAAGATTGATTGGGTCCTTCTCCTACCTGTACCTCATACCTCTCCTCCTCATGAAAATCTCATTTCTGAAGGCATGGAGCTCACAAGGAGACACAGGGAACACATTTTTCAACAGGTTGCACATTTTCCAGCTGCCTGCCCCTTGACAACAGAAGACTTGACCTTTTTTGGGGGGGATAAAACAATTTACTTACAAAGCCTGATGGCATGAACCCCATCACGAGGTAAGAGTCCAAATTACACAGGTTTTCCTTTAGTGTTGTCAAGGAAGTCTTAGTTCCCAGGACTAATTCCCTTAAAAAGAACAAAAGCCAGATTTTCAGAGCTTGGCTCAGCAAAATCAAGTTGTTAATGTTAATACACTTTATTGATCTTAAAGGAATACAGCATGGAAACAAAGGCCATTAATTGAGAGAGAGGCTCTGTTTACATTAACAAGTCATACAGCATGAAAGGAGCAGATCCAAACTCAGGTCCCCACAAAGTGAGGTCCCCACAAGTACAATATACGAAGTTCAAGAGTTTACCTCAGCCTAGACTTAGCCTGGTCCCCAATGTCATTTGGACCAGTCTCGCCCGTATTTTTGGACTGGAAGCTGTTCCAAGCAGCCATCACTGGGTCAGATCCCCACATCCCTGCTCAGGTGGGAGGACATTTGCTGTGGCCCTGGCATGGAGAGTCTGGGTCAGCGTTCTGCCAGCGTAAACCAAAATTGCTCTGCTGCCCCAACCAACGCTGGGCAAGCGGAGGTGACCACAGGACTCACTTCCAGACTGCTCTGTTGCTCCAAACCAAGGCACAAATGGAGACATAGGCAGAGGGAGAGAAGAACTCCCCACGGACAGTAAATTCCCAAGGCAAGGAGCAGTGGAGGCCCTCTGGCTCTAGGATGGTTCATTTGGTTTGGAGGTCACCACCTTCTGCTACGGTTTATAAGCAACTGCAGGGTGTAGAACTGCTGCCCATCTCCCAAGGTAGACCCAATTATGGCCTGAAGTCACAAGGAACATGCAGGGATTGTGTCCATAACAGCACTTGTGGTACCGGGGATGATGTTCACCGTAACGAAGGACTTCAGCACAGATTGCCCGTGTGAAAGGGTGGATGGATTTATTGTGCCAGAGGACAAGTGACCAGAAACATGCATCCACAGTCTGAATAAGTGAATGTCACCATCAGCCAAGCGTGGAAAGTGAACTTCCTCACAAAGCAATGAAAAACTCGCCTTCAGCACCAGTTGGGAGGGCAAAAGACCAAAAAAGAGCGAGGAAATTTAATTGCATAGACAACTCCCATCAGTTACTTCAAGATCAGAGGAACACAGGAAATGGTCTGCTGGGTCAGCAGCTGGCAGCTGCAGGAAAAGACAGCTTAGAGGGGGAGCCCACAGGCCTGGCCACTGCTTGCAGTCCAGTCACCTCACACTCCTCCTGGCACCCACAATCATTGGCAGAGCACATCCATCCCTACCTCCTCTTTCCCTTTGAACTTGCTGATATTACATCTGTCTCACTATTTCCAGCAGAAGCAAATTCCCTGCTGTGTAAAAAAGCACTTTCTAGTATCCCTTTTTCAATAGATCCCCCTGGTTTTCATGTATCTCCCCTCATTCCAGAACTGCAAGAATTTTCAAACCCCAAAGCAACTCATAGAATCACGGAATAGTTAAGGCTGGAAAAGACCTCTAAGATCAACTCTTAACCCAAGCGCCATCGTTTCATCCCTAAACCAAGTCCCCGAGTGCCACATATTTTGATCCCTTCCAGGGATGGTGACCCCACCACTTCTCTGGGATGCCTGTTCCAATGCCTGAACATCCTTTCAGTGAAGAACTTTCTCCTAATATCCAATCTAAACCTCCCCTGGTGCAACTTGAGGCCATTCCCTCTTGCCCTATTGGTTGTTAATTGGGAGAAAGACCAACACCCACTGGCTCCACCCTCCTT
Source organism: Origma solitaria (assembly GCA_013397895.1). Classification (NCBI taxonomy): domain Eukaryota; kingdom Metazoa; phylum Chordata; class Aves; order Passeriformes; family Acanthizidae; genus Origma; species Origma solitaria. The sequence goes on along the minus strand of VZRL01005371.1, from coordinate 71,192 downwards.
TCAGGGAGCTGTAGAGGGTGATAAGGTCCCCCCTAAGCCTCCTTTTCTCCAGATTGCCCTGGAGCCGCCTCAGCCACTTCTCTCAAGATTTCTGCTCTAGTCCTTTCATCCATTCCATTGCCCTTCTCTGGACATGCTCCAGCATCGTTTCTCATCACAGTTCTCCATCTATAATGTTAAGCTGAGAATGGTTCAGTTTTTTGTACTAGCAGCTCAATCGTATTTAATTTTGTTGGCTACTCCAAAGGTACATACTAGAGGCTGAAGTTACCTGTTAAAAATGTATTTAGCTGTTTCTGCTTCCTCAAAAATGTCCACGTCCTTGTTCCCTCCTGTGAGAAAAATCCCATATTGGGAGAGAGCTGTGCCCAGCATGGGGAGGCACCTGCCAAGTGGCTACCACACTGCTCTTGTGAGAGGAGGGGGTGCAGGTCCCTCAGGGATGGCTTTGCTGGCTGCCACCTGACTTTCCTCTGAGCCAACAAACAGATTTGGGATTACTGAAGGCACAGGACTGCTGTGGAGAATTTGTTTTCAGGCCTTATCCAGCATGAACCCCAAGCCATGAGAAAACTAGAAAACTTGTGAGGGATGGACAGATTGTGCTGAAGCCCCAGGACAGGGCAAGCTGCAGTCTCTACAGGGTCTCTGCGAGCAGGGGCTGTGCTGTGGAAGGCCAAAAGCAGATTCGGGGGGCAGGAGCTCATCACATGCCCACAGTTCCTGCAGGACTTGGGCAGATGACTGAAGCGCCTCAGCAAATGGCAGTGCTGATAGCGGCCTTGATCATTCAGAGACTTCTGGCAGAAACGAGGCAGAGTCCCTTGGAGGACTCTGTTTAGTCCTCAGCTTACTGAGCTAGGCTAAACACAGCCTCTCCCGGGAGCACGGATGAACCAGGATCAGACCACTCCATTTACCAGACTCTCCATTCCCCTTTCCCTCAGACCCAGCTGTCTGAGCCCTTGCTCCGCAGGCACCTTGGGTTTCTCACGGCAAGCAGGAGGTCCGCAGCAGGGGCCCCACGCAGTTGGGACGTCTGGGCACCATTCCAGGGCCTCTCCCTGACCCCGCACACACCAGACACAGCTCGGTTCTTTATTTGCTGACCCACAGCTGGTGGCTGGGCCGAGGGAGCAGGGGATAAACCCAAAAACCCTGCTGGGGAGGGAAGGAAGGCAGCCCAGCCACACACTCACCCCTCAGAGTGCGTGATGCTGATTCCCTCGGTGGGAGGGATGGTATTCCAGAGGTGTGCAGAAACACTGCATTATTCGAATCATCAGGAATCCACCTTAAAGGGGTCTGCTCGTGGTCCTTTATCCTTCTGTACCTTCCTGCACTGTTACACACAGAGCGTAGGGATACCTAATCCCAAACCTCCCCTCCAACACCCACCCCCACCTTGAAACAGCTCCCAGTGCAATGAAATGTTCCCGCTCCAGACTTCCAAAGACAGCCATAAACACTGGGGATAATTAAAAAGTGGACATCATGAAAAATACACTGGCAAAGACTCCAGGCTGTGAAGTTGGAAAGCCAGGTAGCTTAAAGAAGTGCCAGATATTAAACTGGTCTCCAAGAGCAGCAGATGTTTTTCAGCCTAATGTTGCAAAAACTTACTAACTCAGATGTGTTTCCTAAATCAGAACCAGAGATGAGAATGTGTGTTGTGTATTGGGACCATATCAAGTACTTTTCCAGCCCTGTTAAGATCGGTTATTAAAAAAAAAAGGAAAAAAAGGAGGGGGTTAGGTGTCAAGTGTCAATAGAAAAAACTAGGCCTGTTTAAAGGATTCTGGATGCTTACCTAAATCATGTTAAGAAAAGGAAAATTCCTTCCCCAAACTGAAAAGACTCGGATGCAATTAAGAGGGAGATACCATCAGCCCATTTCCAAGTCTGGTATTAAGCTATTCAACAAGAGAACTGCAGAATTCAGTGGCTGCAGCTGATACAGTCTTAGTGATATTTAGGTGGTTATTTTATTTTTTTTTTACTCAATTATCTGAAAAGAAACCATTCAGCAGCTCACTTTTGAAAACCAGCCTCCCTCACCCGATACAAGGCAATCTGCTATAGCACTGCAATTAAAAACTCATCATCCCAATGCCAGTGGTCATTGGTTTGTCTTTCCACCAGCAGCTCCTTTACAGCCAGAGAGTGCACAGCTGAGGATCCTCTCTGCTGCTCTGCTACACCTTTGAGGAGATTTACAGGGATTTGCACGTTTTTCTCGCTCAAAGAGAGATTATGTGGCATGATTAAGAGATATTCTAGGAAAGGAACTACTAGCTTCCACAAGACATTCTCTTTGTTTGATATAACACCCATCAGTTACTAATGGGAATGCTTTAAACTGCTGCTTAGCCTTAGTAATGCCATATTTAACAACAAACATTACTTCGCTCTCTGCAGTGGCAGCCTTTGTCCAGTAATTTCTGGATGAATTATTCTAAACCGATATATAAATTTTTTACACAAATACATATATATACACAAGCTGCCCTTCCATGTGTAAAGCAATAGATGAGTTGTGCGCAGGTAAGGAGAATTACAGCTTTCGCTGCTTCATGGGAGGTGGAAGTGCAAGGACTTTCTGGGTCACTGAATCCACAGCCTGGTGATGGACTGCAAAATCCTTACAGAAACTGATTTTCTACTTCTTAAAAAGAAAAAAAAAGGAAAAAAATAGTAAGAGATTTTTTAAGTAGGGATGTACTACATTGCAGATTAAAAAATAAAATCTGCCTTGTAGAAGTGGTCCTACTGTCTCAGAAGCTGCTCCCAGAAATATTTAATTCCGGGTGGATCTTTCCTTCCTACATTTGCAATGCAAGGAAACCTGAGAAAAACAACTGCTCTGCCTTTCAGGTGAGTGACAGCAGGAAGGACACACAGGAACCACAAAGGAAAGCTCTGCTCAGCAGCCCTTGCTATGGAATGGACAGGCTGCACACATTCCCCTGAAATCCACACGGGCCACAGCACCCACTCCAGCTGTTATCCACTGCTTCATGATGCCAAAGCAGAAGATGAACCTGCAGACGCCAGCAGAACCTACCCAAAACCTCCAGCCTTCCCACCAGGCAGCTCCAAAGCTTTTATTGTGAATGGAAGCAGTGCTGCCTATGGAGTGCTCTTTTCTCCTTTCCTGCCAGACTCCCCTCCAGTCCTGTGGGAAGAAGCTGAGGCAGAGACTGGTGGGTGACTCAATTGTCACCTTCCATGACCCTGCTAGGGCTGTGACAGTCAGCTGCCAAAGCTACAGAGGGCACCATGGACAGCCAGCCCATGCTCTCCTCCATCCAGCCCAGCTCCCAGAGCACACAGCTCTTGGGGATTCACTTAGTGGACGCTCCAGGGGGACACCTGTTGTGTCCCACAGATCGATTTGGTTACAAAAACCAACCATCTGCCCCCCTGTTGTACCAACCAAAGTCTGCAAGCACCCGGACAGAGAGGAGGATTAATATTACACTTCCATCTGCTCTGCAACGTGAGCTGCCCATCAGCAACAACCTCAAGATGCCTCCGAGCTCCTAAATCCCACCTTGTCCTTGGAAAAATGCAAGTTACGGGAAGAACAAGAGGAGCCATGACAAGCCAACTCCCTCAAAGCACAAGTCACATCCACAGCAACATTTTAAACTTGCCCTGTTTCCTGCACGGCTAAATGCAGGGAATGTTAATGGGCCATAGCAGAGACATCTAAGTGGTGACAACACCAATATAAAAGTATTGACTGGATCTGTACCGATGTAACAAACTTTAAAAAGTATTAAAACAGATTGTTTATTACAGCATATGATGTGTTATATTAATTTACACAATGATATATATATATATAAAAACAGCCATTGATGATGTACAGTAAATTGGACATCAACAGGAATATTAAAACTACTGATACTCATGCACATGACATGCATATGGGGTTTTTTTTCTTTTTCAAAAGCCGTTTTACACAATATAATGAAGTTACTAAGCCTTGGTCAGCTGCTCCAGCAGTTTACTCTGGACACCACTGCCATCCGCAGCGGGACTCCCAGGAAATCGGAGCAGAGTGCACTCCAGGGAAGGCGACTTAACCTCAGAGACAGATTGAACAGGAGCCCTTTCCTGGTGGGGGAAGGCTGGGGGAGGACAGGAGTGAGTTTCAAGAAGAGAATCAACAAGGAAAGAAAAAAAAACAGACCAGTGTACCAGAAGGAAAACGTTCAAGATGTGGCAACAGCAGCAGAGGAAAGGGACAAGCAAAAACATGAAGAACAACCCTCACTCCCTCCCCTTTATTCCCTAAAAACTTATGACCTTAAGCTGTCGATATCCTGTATAAGACCCAGAACTGGAAAAACTAGGCAAGGAAGAGCCATTCCTAGAAACATTAGCTTTTCTTCAAAGCCTTCTGACATCACACGCTGGAGGCTGTTCACCACTGAAATGGCAGGGTTGTGTTGCTGGGGTTTTTTAAACAAGTGTAACTGTCTTTTATTTCCACGTAAAAGGCACTAGTATCCACCCAAGTTCTGAAGACAAGTGACATAATTTACCTTAAGTTTTAAATATTTGTATAAAAAAAAAAAAAAAATCTGTGGAAATATGTACAAAAAAAAAGCACCTTGCTTCTGAAAGCAGAAGCAGATACATTCCGCCTAGTCACCTTCACTAGACGGTGGTCATGAGCTTCAGGGAGCCTGACCGAAAGCGGAGGATCTTCTTCTTGAGGTTATGGGAGGCTTTGATTTTGACAAAGGCCTTGGCTGCATTTTCATGCAGCTCTGGCGCCGTGACCGTTTGGATGGGGAGCGTCTGGACAAACTGGGACCAAATCAGGCCCCCACTCTCGTCAGAGTCGCTGGTGGTCGTGCTCTCCCCTACGAACTCCACCTCGCTCAGGCTTGACTCGCTGTCTCCAAAGCAGTTCGTAGTGTAGTTGCTTTGCTCGTCCTCGCTCGTGTCCACCACGGTGGAGTGGAACAAGGACTCGCACTCAGCCGAGTACTCCGAGTCGCTGGCCACGTAGGCGTAGGGGCTGACGTAGGGCAGGGGCACCTGCGAGTAGACCCCCACGCCCTCCCGCCGGTTCCTCCTTGCCCTCCGCAGGGCCTCCTCGTAGGAGATCTCCGCCGAGGACTTCCAGCGGCGGTAGTCAGCGCGCTTGTGTTTGGGCTTGGCCACCACAACCTCGCGGCCGTGGCCGTGGGAGCGGAGGGCGGATCTGTGCAGGCCGGCCTGCCGGCCCGCGAGGCCCAGCTCCAGCGGCAAAGCGCCACCTCTCTTCCCCCGCGACGAGGGCTTTTTCAGTTTCTTATTTGTATCCAATTCCTCGGGAAAGCGGCACTTCTTTCCCACCGGTTTGGCTTTCTCCCGCAAGGTCTGCGAGCTGTTTTCAACCCCGTTGGCAAGGTGGGACCTGTGTTTCAACGCGGAGCTTTTCAAGATCTTCACGTTCCGGGTGCCTTTGTGAAGCTTCATGCTTTGCTGCTGGGCTGGGATGTACTGGGCGTTCACCAGCAGCCCATCGTCCAGGCTCTGCGAGGAAGAGCCCTCACTTTTGAAATCCAGCGCAGGCCTCTCCTCGACAGCTGGCGACGAGGAGCGAGCCGCCTGCAAGCTGCTCTTCAGCAGGATCTTTTTGGGAGGCTGGCTGACCCTGCTCTCTGGCTGCAGCACCACTGGCTTCCCTGGGGTCTCCTTGGGGGCCGCAGCAAAGAGCTGGCCATTCTCCTTGGGGACGTCCCCTGCCATGGCCGCGGTGTTGCGGCCCAGCTCCGGCGGTGCGGGTTTGACGCCCCGGGGCAGGTGCTTGCTCTGGAGTTCGGTCATTGTGCCCGGTGGGAATGCCGCCGGCAAAGGGCCCTTCCTACCCTCCAGCTGCTCCCCAGCCGGCTCCCTCGGCCTCTGCTTCAACGGGGAGGGAGCCGTGTGGTCCGGAGCTGGAGTCCCACCGGGAGGCAAACACACCTGCTTGGAGCTCTTGAGGTTCACCACGTTGCCGTGGGCCACCATTGCCACCGGCTGCCGGACGCACATGCTCCCGTGCCTCAAGATCCCTTTGGTGGGGTCGGCGTTGAGACTCGTCCGGGGTTTGTTAGTCCTTACCGCGTGAGTCTTTTTCTGAACCAGGCTTAGGATGTAGCTGTCTATCCTCTTGCTGGTGGAAGGGCATGGCGCCGGCCAGGAGCTCTGCGGGGGGAAGGCGTTGGCGGATTGTCCCGAGTCCGTTTCGGATGGGGTGCAAACGTCGCTCATATCGCAAGCGAGCCGCTCCTCTTCTCGCTGCGGGTTCTCAGTCACGGGGAGAAGGAACATGGGGCTCTGCACAGCCACGGCGTGGAGCGGGCTGGGGTAGCGGTAGATGTCGTTCCCATTTTTAGACACCAGATCGCACTGGTACTTGGGATGTACATCTGCAACGACATCGAGGGAATTTGAGTGCGGTGTGGACAAAGAGCGACAGACAGAGCCTGCAGTCTGGTCCTCATGCTGGCCTTCCTTATTATAGTCCATCCAGCCTATGAGATCTGAAAGGCATTTTAGAAGAGTTTAGAGAGCCTGCCAGGGACAGCTGTGCTACGTTTTTAATGCGCTGCCAAGGACGCCGGTCCATCTACGCACACGATGCAAAGCTTTAACTACAGCAGCAGCGATTTTGCAACCAGGGGTACTGTTCAAGCAATATAAAAAGCAGCACTATCCTTCTGTGGGTCTCTGTGTAACTGCATCGACGTGGGATTTACCCCACTATGGCCACATGGGTAAAACAGTAAAAGTCATAGCCCTAATGAGAACATTCACATTGGTTTCAAACCTGTGCCTAGGTTGTTAAGAGCTTCCTATGCTCCTTTCAAGCCACCCAGAAGTCTGCAAGGGTCTCTTACATGTTACACAGTCACTTGTGAAACTCTCTGCAGGCCTCAGCACATAAGAATTTTATATTTTACTTCACTAAATCCGAAGAGAAACATAAAAAATACAGACAAGAGAACAATTAATTCTTGTAGCTTATTGACAAATTTCACTTCCAGATTCTTTCAAGCACATCTCAGGTCAGGGAAAATATCCAGATTCGATTTTATTGTTGTTTTCAGTATTGCTACTACTATTATTATAATATTTATAGCAAAGCTAACAATAACAGATGCTCCTTTTGAGTGGTAAGGGGTTAAAGAATGGGAAACAGGCTCATGTTTTCACACAAGTACAAGGAGTGCAGGTCAATCCAGCTGACATCCTAGCCTTGGCTCAGCAAAGAGAGTTCTGCCAGAGAAATCCAGTGCATTTCAAGATGCATGAGTCAGATTTAATGGCTAAAGCGCTTCCTAGGGAAGTAAGCGATCTTAAGAGCAGGGCTTCCACCCAAGCACCTAAGATTGTTATTATTTTCTTAAGCTTAAGTTACCCTTGTCTTCTTGGGTAGGGGTACAATCTAAATGATCCTCTGCCAGTCCTGTTTTCTACCCTTGGGCTGGAAACTTCAGACAGGGTACTCCAATTTGAATGCTCAGTGCTCATCACTTATCTAAGGCTTATTTCAAAGAGGTCTCATGGGCACTGATGAAATTTGCTGATAGAGATTATGGTCCTGTGTGAGCAGGAGAGGAAGAACAGGGAAGTTAAGAGCATAAACTTCCTCCAGATCACCTCACAGTTTTCTCACATTTCCTAAATTCTATGTTGGCTTCAAGGAATGTTGACAAAAAGACATTTTCAAAACTTGTCAGTTTGTGGAATTTCACCCCTGAAAGTGAGACTGTAAGAATAATGAGAGGTTTAGGTTTCTGTGGTGTATACAGAAAAAAAAGCAATGCAATCAGCTAGAATTCCTTGTGTGGTTGGCTTTTTTTTTTAAATGTATGGCCCATGAAGATCACCTATACCTTACAACAGGGAGCATTAAATTACCTCAAGCTGCTCACAGGATAACTTAGAGGACTTGTCAGCATCTCAGAATGAATGTATCCCAGGCTGTATTTTCCCAGCTCAGAAACAGAAGAGCATGAATTATTCTGTCCTTGATTCACACCCAATCACTATAAGTTAACCTTAAAGAGCAGAATGCAAATTGGAAATACTGTGGTTGGAATCATTCTCCACAACCCAGAAAAAGCTGAAGCTTTTGAAAATGTCTGCAGCCAATAACACTCGATCACAACAGTCCTATTGAAGTGTCTTTTCTGGGGAACAGAGGGGGCTTTCCTACTGAACCATTCCACACATCAAGGCTTGCATCTTCAGCCTGGTGTCCAAGGAAAGTCCACAGCTCTCTGCCAAAGAGACAAAATATATCTGCTCTGTTCATAATGTCTATTTGTCTATACTATATAAGTGCAGGGCACACCTCACCATGCTCACCTGGGGGTCGAGGATCACCAGAATTGACAAAATGACTGCTAAAAACAGACTGACATGTGCCCTGACCCCCTAAAACCTGTAGCTCGCTCCTTACTCCATGACTTTAATGAGGACATGGCTAAGAATTATCATTAATTCTTGCCATTTACTAAAAAAGCTTTTATAAAGGAAACCAGGAGGAATCAGCTGACTGATGTGTTTCTGTGTACAGGTACCACTGCCCTCTGCTGGGTAGAGCAGCTGTCATATCTTCACATGCCATTTTCATGTGTTTAGGGTGACAAATTCACGTGTAAGGCTGGACCAGGAGAGGGCAAACAGTCCTGCCTCGAGACCCATGTATGGGAGAGGCACTGGGATCTTTCCAGAGCATAATATGGCACATGAAAGGAGGAAGGGTTAATCCAACCCAGGTACTCCTGAGGCAGTATTTCCAAAGCCAAAGCCACCTCCTGGAGTATGATGTATTCGACCTGCTTTTACTATACCTGCAGATTTAGGGCGTCCATCTGAGATATTCAGTGTTGCCTCCAAAGGGCTGCAAAAGCAAGTGCTAGAATGGCAACTGGATAAACACTCACTGAAGACAGAGTTAGATGAATTGGAAAGTGATCCAGAAGCTCCATCACTCAGCTCATAAAACCCTATAAAAATAAAGAGTTTGGTTTTATATTAGTTATGTCTACACAAAGTTACTATTTGTGTCCCTAGAAAGGCAGTCAAGCTGGTGTTTGAGTTGGCTTACTCTAACACAAGTAGTTATGGGATTTCATTCAGTCACCCCAAAAGCAGCCCACAATTTAGTAATATCCTGATTGCCATGAAGGATTTTGTTTAAAAGTAAAGCACTTAGAACAGCAGAACTTATCTTAGCATATGGGATTTTTTTTTTAAACTTTACAAGGGTTGGGGGTTTAACCCTTACAGGAATTTTCAGATTTTAGCAACAAGGATCCAGGCTGTGTTTGGCAGCCCACCCATTTAATAGTGTGTTATACTTCCAAGACAGACTCTCCAACTATTACTTCACTACAAAAGTGTTGGGCCCAATGCTATCCATTACTTTCCTCAAAGTTCTGAAGATAAACATAATATTTGTGGATGACAGGAGAGAAGGAAAATGGTAAATAATGTGCAGCTACATCAAATTTAATTTCCTGGTAAACTGAGACTACTCAAGAAAAAATGACACACCACAACCAAAATCTAAATTGTTCATTTAGAAATAAGGAATGCAGAGCATGCCTAGAGAATGGGGATGCATCCTGGAAAACAATAATTCTGGAAAGGGCTTAGTCAGCATGGAAAAGCAGCTCAATCAAGCTTAATGATACGGCAAAAAAAAAGAAGCTAATGAGATTGTTGGATGTACAAAGAGACTAATGAATAGCAGCAGGGAAATGACTTCAGCAGTCTACATGGCCCTGGTAAGAAACATTGGAACGGTGAGGCCAGTCCTTGAATCCAGCACTCTTAAAACAAAGCTAAAAAATTGGAAAGAGGCCACCAAGCTATTTAGGAGCTTGGAAAAATGCCTTAAAATGAATGACTTCAAGAACTTGACCTGTTTAGCTCATCAAATAAAAGCCAAGAATTATACTGTACAGCACCTCCAAGAGGAGGAAAAGCTGGGTATTAGAAAAGACCTTTCTTTAGAGGAGAAAAGGATATAAAAATATCAGTGCTGGAACAAGTCAGATTCAGACTAGAATCCAGCAATGACTTTAACAAGTGCAAGTTGGAGGATTCTCCACCTTTTAGTGTCTTCAGGACAAGTCTAGAGGCCTCTAGGAAAGGCTCCTCATAGTTAAATTCCACTTACTGGCTACAACACAGTTAGAATGAGATGAAATTCAATATATGGGGGATGCAATTGTTTGATTTCATGTTTCTTTTTGGGTGTATGATCACTTTTGACATCTTCCTCCTGATGGTAGTGCTTCTTTTGACCATTTTTCCTTCAGCCTCCTCCCTAATATACAGGGCAATTAGAACTTTTTGAACTAATGTGAGGGTGGCCTTGAAAAAACAAATGCTCCAAACACTTGAAATGTTCCTCTGAATATGTTGTCTGCAAACAGCAGCCTTTCCAGTGATGGGTGAACTCTGTCAGTAGAAATTAATGAGCGGAGTGTGAACAAGCTGTAGACATTTACTGCTGTAGTACTGAAAACTCCAGCACTAAAATCTACAGCCAGTTTAATTCCAGGTACCAAGGGAGGCTCCACTTTTGCTGAGCACTGCCCTTACCTGAACTTGGACGACTGTCTGTCTCCAGGTGTTCATCTGTCGTTTTTTCCACGTCCAGGCGGAGATCACTTATTTGCTTATCCAGCTCTTGTAACTGATTTAACAACCCGGCATCCCTCCTCCTCAAGCAGTTCTGCAAAAGAAGAGGACAAAGAACATCACCTCCTTCAGTGGGGCAGATGTGAAAGGGTCCCAAAGACCAACAGCCTGCTCTATCGAAGCCTTGGGAAGTACCTTGTCAATATTCTTTTATATAAAAACTGAACAAAAGCCCTGACATTTTAGATGGATGCTCTGGATAAATACTTAAGTGAAGAATTATGCAGGCACTTCATCCCAGCCTGTTCCAGCCAGTTCTGCATGAGGAGCATGTTCCACAATTCAGGAAGACCAGCACGCTGTGCTGCCCACAGCTGTAAGAACAAAGCTGGATTGTGTGATAGGGCCAAAGCAGACCTGTGCACATGGAACAGGCAAGGACGGCCGTGCCAGCTGAGCAGGGCACGTTCCCCACCACACTGGTGTTAGTCAAAGATCACATCTGCTCACACAATGGCACCAAACAGCTCTGCCAACAAGTGCCTGTGGTGTGGGAACCGCCTTGTTCTGCTGCACATGATGAGCTTAGAGTCTACCATCCAGAGAGCAAGATTCCCAGGGCTGGGATCACAGCTCTTTTATTAGTTTTGCAGTGCAGCAGGAAGGAAGAGTAATTCTTCCTCTTCTCCCATTATAATTGTATGAAATTGCTGCGAGATGAATTTTAAGGCTATTTATGAAGGTAATTTGATGGCATAAAATAAGCAATAAGAAATTATTTTGCAAGGCACTCATTAACCCATGGTCAACACAATCAGTTTCCCCCTGTGTATTATAATGTTGCTTATCCATCATCTGTTCAGCTTCATACCCTTTAATTGCTCTGGCTTTGAGGAGAGTGGAGGAGGCAGGAGGAAGGTTCTTCTATTTTTGTTTCTTTGAGTGCATCATTTCCTCGGTGCCCAGGGGTGCTCTGGTAAGTTCACTGCAATGACTTTTGATGCTCACAGCTGGACTCATTCTAAGCCCATTAAATCCAGGGCAATCTTTGCCATGGAATGGGCCAGTCATAGAATTATAGAATCATAGAACGGTTTGGGTTGGAAGTAACCTTAAAGATCATCTCGTTCCAACCCCCTTGCCATGGGCAGGGACACCTTCCATTAGACCAGGTTGTTCAGAGCCCTATCCAGCCTGGCCTTGGACAAAAGGAAAGCAAATGCTAGAAGCAGTGGCAAGCCCTGGTTGAAGATGTGCTGGCGTTTCAGACCATCCCTTGGAGAACCAAAGGAGTGATCCCAAGTCTTCTCCCCCGTTCCTGCCGGAGCCGGGGCTGGCTGGCAGCCAGGCTGGCGGAGGTGATGGGTTCAAGGAATGACTTCGCTGCGCCACCTACTGCCACCAGCGCCCCCTCCCCCAGCCAGCACCGCATCTGGTTCCAATCTGCAATGTCAAGTGCACAAATTAAAGTGCTACCACAAATCCCCGGCTTTTTCTGGTCTTTTTTCTTTTTCTTTTTTTTTTGAGTAATGATTCCCTGGTCCTTCACTACGGCTCTCGGCCGGCAGCCAGCCCCTTCTCAGCAGAAAAAATCATTTATTTTTATCTTTTAAAGAGGGAAATAACCCTAACTTAACTAAACCAAACGTCTAATAAGAAAAAAATAAGAGGATGAAAAACGGGGGGGTGGGGAAAAGAAAAAATCAGGGAAATAAATCACGCAATCCAACTTCTCCCTGGGTGAAAGCAAACGCTGAGCCGCGCACAAAGAGCGCCAGGCACAGCTGTACGCTATTTCCATTGAAAAATGATCTGCCGCTTCATGCCGCCCTCCATCTCTTCCCACACCAGCTCCAGAACGCGTCCTCCAACAAAAGCATCCGTTCTTTACGAGCCCGATCCTGCCGGTGCCCGAGCGCCCGATGCCTCCTCTCGGGGCTGGCACCCGGGAGCTGGCTCCCAACTTCCATTCATGGCAACGGCGGCGCCTCTCTTGCCATGAATGGAAGTGGCACCGCCGGGCCGGCTCCGGGACCCGAAGGGAACTGTGCGGCCACCGGCACAGCGCCGGCACGACCCGTCCAGCGCCGAGCTGTCACCGGCCCGCCGCCTCACCTGCGCGCCGTGCCGGGTGACAGCGGGGCGGGGGCGCTCCCCGGGGGCTTCCCAGCTCCCTACTCGCCCCTCCGCGGGCACGATCCGCGGCTCACACGGACACGCGGGGAGCGAGCGGGCGCGCATCCCCCGGCGCTCCCCACCTGCATCCCCCGGCGCTCCCCGCCCGCATCCCTCGGCGCTCCCCGCCCGTATCCCCCAGCGTTCGCCACTCGCGTCCCGCGGCGCCCCCCGCCCCCGCTCACCAGCTGCCTCCGCAGGAGGAGGATGTTCTCCTCCAGGAACTTCTCCTCCAGGCTGCGCGGCGGCGGCCCCTCTCCCGCCGGCTCCCCGCGGCCGCCCTGCGCCCCGGGCGCCGCTCCC
>VZRL01005371.1:34162-57794 GCA_013397895.1 Origma solitaria | reverse complement strand
GCCCTCCTCCAGCCCTCCTTCATCCCTCCTTCCCGCCCGCCTTCCTCCCCGCCCGGCCTCAGCCCCACGCCCGCGATCGCCCTCCTTCTCCTCATCTTCCTCCTCGTCTCACCCCCGTGGTCCGCTCGCCGCGGCGGGTCCGGGAAAGGTCGGGGATGCACAAAGGTGGGGGATGCAGGAGTCCAAACCGCTGACCTTCCCAAAAACTCCATCCGTGACCTCTGGAGCCCTGCACGGCGCGGTCACAGGCCATCACAGAATGATGACGGAATTATTAGCATTATAGAATTGCAGAACGGTTTGAGTTGGAAGGGGTATTAAAGACCTCCTCGTTGCAACCCCCCTGTGCCATGGGCAGGGACGCCTTTCACTGTCCCAGGTTGCTCCAAGCCCCATCCAGCCTGGCCTGGAACACTGCCAGGGATGGGGCATCCATTGTCTCTGAGCAACCTGTGCCTCGCCACCCTCACAGGGAAGAATTTCTTCTTAATTGCTAGTCTAAATGTGCCCTCTGTCAGCTTAAAGCCAAACGCTGCTTATACAGACCAGCACATCCAAACCAGGAGCAAAAATTACGCATCTGGGGGAGAGAAATCCAGGCATGAAGGGGTGAGGGTGTAAGGAGAGGATATAGAAAAGTTGAAAGCAGAGGAGAGCATGGAAGTCATTGCACGGCGGTGCTGACCATGGCATGGGCACTGGTGAGGTGTTGCTTCAAAGCCTCTTTGGGTAAACCAGTCAAAAAAAAGCCATAATGAAGTGAACTTTGCAGCAGCATGTAGACTAATTGCAGCAAGGGATCTGCAATTAGGTTTCAATGGGCATGTGGTGGAAAGAGGCGGGGGGGGGAGGGGTGGAATGCAGATGCTGAAGGGAAAAAAAAAGAAAAATGTTCGTTTCAAAACAGAGCAAAAATTGAGTTGCACACATGTATTAAGGGGGGAAAATGGAAGATGAGGAAATGGGCATTGAGGGAGTCCTCCACAATGTGGGGTTTGTTTGGGAAGATGTGACCCTTTTTGAAGGGTCTCTCCAGATCATCCCAGCTCACCTGAGGTTGCTAAGCAAAAGTGGAAATAAAAAAGAAGCCACATACTGGACGTCTGTCTCTCTACTCATTTGATGGCCGACAAAACGCCCAGAAGTAGGTTCAATCCCTGCCCCTAAAACATTTAGACCACCCCTGCTGACTTAAAAATCCTCTGCATGGCTTTCCCTCCTGGATTTTGGCTCACAGTTTTCTGTATGCTGAAAACTGTATTGCAGTGCAGAGTTACTTTTCCAAGGGTACCAGAAGCTCTCCAGATATGGAAGCAAAGGCTTCCACATTTTCCTTCACCCTTTGTAGCCAGGTTTTGCATATAGCTCTGTGCCTTGTATGTGTTTGCACACAAAGCTTCATGCAATATTTATGCAAAGCTATTTCAACTCTTTCTGAGCCGTTGTGCACTGTACAATGAATACATTGCTTCCAAAATAAAATACAGCTGAATAAAATGTCTTAATTTTCAGATTTTAATTTTTTTTTTTTTTTGCCGCTTATCATTTGGTAGATTTCAGTCCGATTCCTCCCTCCCAAGTCACCTTTTCCACTCTGAGTATAAGGTGCTGCCTTCAGGACTCCCTGCTGTCATTTTTGTGTTTGTCCTTCACAGTGCATCAGTTCAAGGAAGGAAAATAAACACAAAAACTGCTAGAACAGTCAACTCCCAGCATCACATGGAGAGGAGAACACAGCTTAGAGTGAACCAGACCCACCGTGTGGTTGTAGGATCAGCAAAGAGGGAGGGAAGGAGGATCTGATGAAGAGGAACTCGGGTTTCTCCCCATAGATGAAGGAATGAGGTGCCTAGGAAGCAGTGGGGTTGGGGAGGCTGGACAGCGTGGGAGGAGGAGATGTGCAATTGAGCAGCCAGCAAGAAGTGACAATTTATGTGAATAACAGAAGGAAGGCAAGATGTGACCAAAGACAAAACAAGGGAGGGGAGGGCTACAGAGAGTATTTGAGAGCTAGGAGGCAGCTCAGCAGAGTGTAGGTCATGGAGACAAGGGAGCAGAGAGCCTGGAAAGGCAGGGTGTGAAAGCAGCAGAAAGAACAAAGAGAATGAGCATAAAATACAGGCCTTTCAATTTACTCAGGAAGCCCTCAGAAAACAGGAAAAAAAAGAGCCCATAAGCGGTGAGAAAGGACAGTAGGGTGAGAAGATGGAGAAAGGGGTAGGCATCATCCCTTAATAAAACAGGGATTTTAAGCACACAAGGAACAGGAGACTGAGACTGGTTTCTCCCCTCTCAGTTACACCGCAGTCAGTCATCCCAATGAAAAACCAATCTGACATAAGAGAAAGACCCCAGTCCCCATATCAGCTCTGACTGGACCTTTGGAGGCCTCTGTCTCAGTAAACCAGACATTTAAAAACTCTTCACAAGGACTGAGTAATAGGACTCTCATATGAAAAAGCTCCTAAGTCCAAAATTGTCTTCTGTTCCTCTCCTGGCTTATGGCAACAGCTGAAGGGCTTGCTCTTACACTCCTTTGGAAGGCTGCTATTCCTTCACTGGGGTACTGAGCTGAAATTCTCCATAAATAATCCCAGATGCCCCACTGAATGTGGAAATAAGCAAGGAGTAAGGCAGCGAGATGTCTGCAGGTAAGGAGAGCTGATGATTGAGGAGCTCTGTTGCTAGGATGTTCTGAGAGATGCAATTCTGTTTGCTACTGAGGCGGTTATGAAATGGCTCATCCCTTACGGTTATCCTGGCTCGTCTCTTATGGTTATATCATTAAGTGGTAGAAATGCTGTGTTCCTTCACCATTCATGGACAGGGAATGAAAAGGTGGTCTCTGCCCCACGGAGCTTTAAAGAAAAGAAAGAGCTGCCTCTGGTGGTGTAAAAGGAGCCCTGGGAAAGTTGTGGTTGGCACAGTGAATTCCAAGCACAGAGGCAAGGGGTGAGAGTTTCTGACCCCCATCTCACCGGTCATGTCCTTCCCACTGGGAGCAAACCCCTGCAGCCCAGCCCATGCATTTGTCTTTCACCCTGCTGATCATCTAATTCAGTTTAGATTGAATGAGGCCAATTAACACTTGTTGCTTTTCCTAGGTTCATTTCTGACCTGTCACACTAAAATGAGCGTAGGGAATTGGAAAAATTGAGGAACATGACAATTCCGTGTTGGTGAAATGAAAGCAAATGCTTTCCTTGCTCATTGAAACACAGCAGGGTGACACAAACACTTGGGGACTACGTCTGAGACCCACAGCTGTCTGATACTTTATTTTAATCTATTCTAATGTTAATTGTCCAAGTATTTCTTAATTGCATTGGATAATATAATAGGACATCAATCTTATCAGCAGATCAGCCTGGCATCAGCCTGTGTTATCGTATTGCCATGGTTACATTATTATTACAAGTGAACCTTGTGCTCATTACTAACCACAAACAATTCTAGCAAACAAGCTAAACTGGAGCAAAATATCCTGGCGGTGTTTCCATTTTTTGTCAAACAAAACTAATTTCTCTGGGTGCTAGGTAACGGCGGCATACCTACGATGCATTTTCAGCTTTCTGCATTTATTTATTTGCATTTGTACAGCGCTGAAATATTTCCCTGCTGTCAACTAGGCACAGAGGCCAAATTCTTGAAAAGTGGAATAGAATCTTTAACACAAACTGACAATATTCAGGTGACAAGAGGTGCCCCAGCCTGTCAAAACATTGCCACATTTACACTGTTGTGGCTAAAACTGCTGCACTGGGAGCCCCTGGCAGCTTGATTAGGTCCCTCAAGGGCCCAGTTTCCCTTGCTTCTCTCATCTGCTCTGGCTGTGGTCTCCCATCAAAAGACACTTCCCATGGGGTCACTCTGAGGGTCCAACTCCCCCCCTCCGATGTAGGAGAGGGGAACATAGATCCAGCAAGGGCAGTGATGCCCTTCCCTGCTCTGGACTCTTCATTTGGGCATTTCCTACTGTTCCTCTACTGCAGATCATTGTTCTACCAGCTGTGCTGGGACTGTGGCTGGAAAACAGATCCCTATTCTGGTCTGAGTTAAAAAAAAAACAAAATAACAACTTCTTTCCTTTTTTGCTAACCCAGATATTTCAGTGATCCACTTTTAAGGGTGAGCAGTTGCACTGGCACGACTGAGGATGCAGAGCTGTGCAGGAATGGAGAGACAAGAGCAGGAAACCCTCCAGCAAAAACCTCCATCCAGACGGAATGTGGAAGGAAGGATGGACTGTTTGCAAAATAAGAAGTCACCCAGGAGGCCATGGAAGAGGATGCAGACGACAGCTGCTTGTGGGGAAGCAACATCAGAGCTTCTCCAGACATTCCTGTCAGACTGTGAGCCGTGCAATGACATTCATTTCCTTCCCGCAGCCGCAGCCCATCTGTTGTGTCAGGGAAAGGGCTGATTTTGGATCACCCACTGCTGCCTCCAACACTGTGGTTCTCCCCAAGGCCATGAAAGACCCACTTCATGCAGAAACTCTGGAGGAGTGGTGAGCCCTGAGCCCAGCGAGGTGCCACTGCTGCTCAGCAATGCCTGACTGTCAGGCTTCACACTGGCAAAGGGGATGCAAAACTTGCTCCTAGTCCCTTGATTAGGGAAGATCTGCGAGAAAATTGGATGGAGAGGTGGAAGAGGCTCAAGGATGACCTCCTCACTCTCTACAACCACCTGAAAGGACGCTGTAGTCAGGTGAGGGTTGGCCTCTTCTCCCAAGTAATAATGGCCTCAAGTTGCACCAGGCTAGGTTTAGATTGGATATTGGGAAAGATTTCTTCACTGGCAGGGTGATCAGGCATGGGAACAGGGTGTCCAGGGCAGCAGTGGAGTCAATATCCCTGGAAGTGTTCAAAAGGTGTGTGGATGTGACACCTGGGGACATGGGTTAGTGCTGCTGCGTTAATAACTGGACTCGAAGATCTTAGAGGTCTTTTCCAACCTTAATCATTCTATGATTCTATGAAAGGCAGGCAAGATCAGCTCCATTTTAACCTGTTTTTTAAGGATAAAAGAAGGTCTGATAAGGACAACATGGGGAGGAGAAAATGGAATTTAAACAAACCAGTGTCACTTGTGATGTTCAGAGCTGACAAGAACCAGAGCTTGTAGCTACCACCCTCATTGTTCACCATAAAGAAACTTCACCAGCATTTCAGCAAATCACCTAATTCATCATGCCCTGATGCTAACTGATGGGACTGCATTCCCTCCTCAGGCTCATGGACACTTCAAGTAAGTCAGAGCTGGACTATTCCAAGTGACACTTCCTTTCTCACTTCTTTCTTTCTCCCTCATCACCCAGCAGACAATGTCAGTTGAGTTCTGCTCCAATTATTTTCAATTCATCCTTACAATATAATGGCTGATGTTCTCTATTTCGACTCCTTTTCTTGTCCTGACCTGGGTTTCATATGTGTATTTTAAAATGCCCAACTTTTGGGGACACAGACTTCTGCTTAGTTTGAGGTCTTCTTGCAGCCATGCTGTCAGTGTTCATTCACACATCAGGTTGGGGACAGCCCTCACCAGCACGGACTTTGTGGAAGAATATCTATTAAACTGTGAACAATCAGCCACTGGGATTTAAGTTACAACTTGGGATTTAGACAGCCAGGGAAAAATTCCCAACAGAAGAAGCTTTTACAGGGAAAAAAGAGGACATAACTTGCAGTACAATTTGCATTCAAACTGACTGTGATGAAGGCAGAGGTGGCTGCAGTTGTGCTCTTTGGATGGCCTTGGGACCCGTCGGCCAAAGCTGGCACATGATGGGAGCCTGGAGCTGCGCAAAAATACCCAGAGAAAATAACAGGAGTAAGTCTCTTCAGTGTATAACAACAGCAGGTCAAGGAACCACTAAAAAAACCCCAAAAAACCATAAATCATTCTGCCTGAAAATACTCCTTCTCTAGTGCTCTCAGGAGAAGAAACACAGAGCTCTTGCTGTTCTCAAGGCACGTGCCTGGAGAAAGGAAGGTGTCAGTGGCTCCAGGCTCTGCATCAGTGAGTCCCATAAAGCTGGACAGGTCAGGTGTGCAGTCACAGAGTCCAGGACACGCAAACAGCAGAGTCTGAAAGGGCTCTGCAGGGACTTGCTGCCAGCCTCTGAGCCTTAGCTCAAAATCCGAGCTGAAGATTTTAGCAGAACGACCCACAAGTCAGCTCCAGTCTCCTTTGAGAGACCTGTGCAACTCTTTTCCCACCTTGCAGGATGGGTCCCTGCCGTGGGAACATTTATCCTCCAGTTTTTACCCTGTGTCACTCCATTGTCATGTTTGCCTGACTCCTTGAAAGTCCAACCTGAATGATTCCATGGTT
This sequence comes from Origma solitaria, assembly GCA_013397895.1. Lineage (NCBI taxonomy): Eukaryota > Metazoa > Chordata > Aves > Passeriformes > Acanthizidae > Origma > Origma solitaria. The sequence goes on along the minus strand of VZRL01005371.1, from coordinate 51,458 downwards.
CTGTGAAAGGCTGGGTTTGAAGTCAGGTGCAAAACTGGCACACAGAGGTACCTGAATCTCTGCTGTTCCCTTTTCTTTTTTTTTTTTTTTTTTTTGGTATTGAGCCTCTTATCAATCTTGGCATAAGAGGGAATAACACTTTTTAATCTTCTCTAATGAAAGCTTTGTCCTGGAAGAACACATTTTCTATCAACCCAGGCATCTGCAGACCTGCAAGAGAAAAGAATGGCATTTCAATTTCCAGAAATTATTGGCCCAAAACTTTGATCTGATTCTCACAGCTGAACCGTTCATTGAGGGCACGCTGCATCTTTGCATTACCATTGGCTGTATTGGCATCAGATGTGCAGACAGCACCGTTTCTTCTTAGAAAAATAGCCTGAAACAGCAAGGCACCATCGGGGATGTTATTTCATCTCAAAATTGCCAATCAAAGCCTCTCTCACATGGCTCTGCTTGTCATGGGACAGCACTGCCAGCCCTGTCCTGGGCTGGCTCAGGAGCCTGTCCCTCCAGACCTCGGAGAGGGCATGGGGGAAAGAGAATCTGATTTGTCCAAAGACCACTCTACCCCTGCAATTTCAGCTCCTTCCAAAGGTACTTTCTGGTAACCTTTTGGGTGCCCCTGCAATAGGCTGGCATTGTTGCCCAGAACTGTTCCCACTTTTCAGATGATTACCTCCCAGTGGTTCTCAGATTCCAGCTGTTAGTCTCATGCATAATGTATTTCATTTCAAGCCTTTCATCTGTGCATAAGTTTTCCATCTATTTCCATCCTGCTCTCAGATACTCTTTTACCTGTAAAGCGGGGAAAGTTCTATTTTTTCCACTTCTTTCTGGAGTCTCATTCCTCTCAGCCATGGCTTGCCAGCTCCAGCATTTTTGCCACCAAAAGGCTGTTGCAGGGGACAAGGTTCACATCCGCTTGCTGCAGATTTTTGGGGATGCCTTCTTTCCAGCAGCATCACATTTTGGTTATAACTTCCATTTTACATTTAAGCCTTTATCTTCAGGCAGATGCCTTAAAATCAGACACAGCTGATGCACCAAGTGGATGTCTGTTGAAGGAATCCTGTGTGAGTTTCTAGGTCTGAGCTACAGAGAAAGTTAAACTGAATCCTAACAGTCCCTGCTGGGATTAAAGAGGGTCCTGGAGACGAGCAAGACTTCTAGGCAGCAATCCTGGTGTTACCACGCTGCCTTAGGATCACTGATGGAGACTGCAGGACGTCCAGACTTCTCCAGGAGTTGTGCCAGGGCCTGTGTTAAATATCCATAACCCCCTGTGCTCTCTTCTTCGTCACCTGATGAGCAGGGAGAAGTGATGGAGGTGGTTTGGAATAGCAATGAGAGCAGATTCAGAGGAACCAGCCTTCAAAGCAGGAATGCAGAGCTCAGCAGTCAAACATCCAGCAGTATCTGGATGCCATTTCTTTTCCAAATCCTTTCAGATGCAGCCTAAGGGTTTAGAATTGACTTTAAAAAGGGGGGGGGGGCTGATTCAACAAAAACAGCTAAGCACTTAATAACATTAAGCACGTGCTCAAGTCTCTTCCTATTCAACAAAGCACTTAAGCACATACTTCACCCCTCTTAGATGGCCCAGAACCAAAACACCGAGTTCTCAGAATTTCTTCAGTCTTTCATTTTGGAGGAAGGACAGGAATTTGAACCTTGCTCCATGTTTTGCAAAGGGTCCCTACTTGCAAGTGAGTCAGACCCCAGCTCCTGAACTACACACCCAAGTGCTGGCACATTCATATTTTGGATTGGGATCTGAATTTTTCAGCCTGTGCTGAAAATCTCTTCTCATGAAAGAGATTGAACTGCAGGCAGGGAGCTGTTAAACCCTGTTTCTTTGCAAGGTTTAAGTTGATGATGCTTCCCCCAACTCCACCTCACTGCGATGCAAAGCTGAGGCTTTTGAACACCTCTGTGTTCAGTGGGCTGATGCTGAGCCCAGGAGTGTGCAGGATTTGCAAAGCTCCTCCGGTTTGGCTGCTCCTCCTGAAATGTAAAGCCTCTGCGGCACAACTCCCAGAAGCGAGTGGAATCCTCAGGTTTGGTCATTATCCAAATGCCACAAAACATCCACTTAGTGGCTGCAGGGGGAAAGTGCAAAGGGAGCAGCCCGGCGTGCTCTGAGCACGGGGGATGCAGCAGAGGAAAGGGATGACAGCCAAGAGGGAGATCCTCCATCTTCCTCCAAGCTGTTGTCTCAAGCTTTCAGCAGACTGAAGCAAACATCACCACCTTGCCTCGTGTATATTTCCAAATGTCACTGCTTCCCCCAACGCTTTCTGTTCTCCTTTTTCACCCCACCATTGTTGTTTGGTATTTTTTAAAATTAATTTTAATTTGCTTCTAACAAAAGTTGAGCTCCTCCAGAGCAGAGCAGCAGGCATCAGGAAAAGTAGCAAACAAATAAATCAAACCCAGAACATCTGGGCCACATGGCCAAATCCAAGCCTGCTTCCCATCTCACACCAGTGCCAGCCACATCTCAGTGTGTGGAGCATAACTCTTCTCCTCTCTTGCTTTGACAAGGGAGCTTCAGGGCTGCTGGCAGGGCAGAATAAAGCTCTGAAATAAAAGGCCAGGCTCGTTCCAGGGAGACTGAAAACAAATAGACTGCCAGTTGTCTGGGCAAGCAGGGGAGGTGGCAGTCAGATGTCTGAGGCAGCAGGAGGAGTTGGGAGCCACTCCACAGGCATCACCAATGGCCTGGAGGGGCATGAAAATGAACCTGGTTAAGAACAAAAGGCAGAATTCAAACAGCTGCATCCTGGGCCTGCCAATAAGAGCATCGTGGAAGGATTTGCTTATGAAGTGGCTGCCAGAAGACAAGAGGAGGAAGGAGCATCCAAGGGCTAGAGGGCCCATGAGGGGCTGTCACTTGGAGCAACAAAAGGCCCAGGGAACCAGCAGGCCTTTCCTTGCTAGTTCTGATACCGAAATCGGCTAAAAACCAAACTTTCTAACACAATTTGAAGTACTAGAAAGCAGGCATTCTTTATTCTCAGCATGCTGAGAATAAAAGGGTATTCCCTCTAACCAGGTGTGTCATGAAAACTTACAGCAGGGTATTTATTCCATCATGATCACCCATATTCATTACAGCACACTCTCTAGCTAGCACATGAACAGCACTTTCCCTAGAACAAGTTTGCATGTCCCTTACTGGAAGCCCTTATGTGGTCTAGGAGGGTTCTCTAAAGGGGTCTCTGGTGGTGCTACTCACTGAGTGCCCCCAGTGTGAGAATGGCCTTGCCTTGAACTTCTCTTAGGGCATGTGCTGTTACTTTATTCCTCACATATCCACGCTCTGGTCCTTCCCAGGCAGCTGGGCCCAAAGGGAGTCTGGCGCAGACGGACAAGGAGACCAGAGATGAGGAGAGGCAGGAATGGCGACAGCACCTGCCTCAAACCTGCCCTGTGAACGTGCTTTGCACTCCACCGGCTCTGCACAAAAGCACGTGGGCTGGAGACACCGAGAATCCGTCATTCCAGAGGGATGTTTGACCAAGTGGGAGGCAGAGGTTGGGAGACCTGCCTGAGCCAAGGCACAGAGATGAGAGCAGAGCTGGCATCTGTACACGGATCTGACCAGTCACCATCTGGCGCTGCTGACACAAAATCAGGCTCCTTCACACCCCTGGATGGCACAGTGAAACGAGGATTACTCCTGGGAAGGAGCAGACTCGGAAAATGGTGATAAATAATTAAAATAAGACAAGCAGCAGCTTCTGGCAGCCCGGTGTTGCTGTGAGAGCCTGTCAGGCTGGGCTGGGTTCTGTGGGGCTGTCAGAGCTCTCTGCCTTTGAGGTGACGATGCCGAGGCGTGTCGTTGTTGAGACGGTCACAACAAGGAAAAAGTTCACCACAACAGCTCCTTGGTCAGGGAAAACTCTTTATTTTCCAAAGCGTTTTTATACTATTTTCTATCATTCATGTCACACATCCATTGGCTCTCAATTCCCCACCCCACAATGTCATTAGTTACCCATAGTTAGAACAACATCTTGCAATAACACCACCTGCGAGTCTCTTATTATCGTTGTTTATGGATTCCTGCTTGTTTTGAGCTAGAGAGGAATAGTGTGAACTTGGACAAACAGGCCTCACTCATGGGAAAGTAGCTCTTACTACATGCCTACAGTTGCCACAGAGGTGCGCTGGTCTTGCAGGTGTTTTCCCAGCTTTGCAAATGGGTGACATCCTGGAGCAAGAAGCCCTCAAAATTACCCCACTGCCCTGCAGGAGACACCATGCACTGCTGGGATGAGGCAAGAGCTTCTCCTTGCACGGACAGGCACGAGAAGGTGCCAACCACAGCGGGCCACAGTGCTGGGAAGGACTGGGTGGCAAGTGTTGGTACAATAACAAGGGTTTGGCTCCTGGCTGTCGCTCAGTGCCCCAAAGGTCATTCCCTGTCCTCTCTCAGCCTCTCTGAAGCTGGAGCGAGATAAAAGGAACAGGCTCCCCAGGAAAGTGGTCACAGCACCAAGCCTGCCAGAGTTCAAGGAGTGTTTGGACAACACTGGCAGGCACAGGGTGGCATTCTTGGGGTTGTCCTGTTCAGGGCCAGGACTCCATGATCCTTGCGTGTCTGTTTCAAATTAGGATAGTCTATGAAAAGGTGAGGAGAGGCTGAACCCAGCCCAAGAGGCACATGCAGACTGCAGGGTGCTGCTGGATTGTGCTGGTCCACTCAGACCTTCCCCAGCTCTCCCCAGAGAGAGGGGGGGTTATTACCAGCACCTCCCGGCGTTGCCACAGCCGGGTTTTGCCAGCACTTCCAGCCTAATGCACAAAGCCCTGGTGATCCACACTGGATTAACCGAGAAGCAGGGGAAAGCTCCAAACCCTCTCCTGCCTTTCCCAGCAGCTTATTCAGGCAACTTTTTAACTAAAATGACAAAAACCATCTTTCCTTCTTTTTTTTCTAGTGCAATCACTTGCTTATTTTCTATCCTACAACAGCATTGGGAACCTGCAGCTCTCAGAGAGCACTGCAGCAGCCACCCTGGGAGATTTATTGGGGCAGCCAGCTCTTGGTTTCCCTGGTCACCCTCCGAGGATTTACAGCCCCTGTGCACTGAGAATGAACAAAGGCCTGCTGTTCCTCATCAGAGACCTTATGATTCTGTCTGTGGGGAGGAGGCTCCAAACCTAGATAACCTTTGGGAGCAGAAATAGCCATTCCTGGATGTAACAGGAGAGACAGGCAGGAAGAAAAGCGTCCACAGTGCTCTGGGAAATCTCAGAAAATGAAGCTGGGAGTTTGCATTATTTGTAAGGGTGGAGAGGAAAGCTTAGTCATGGGGCAGCAGGAGCAGGAAAGGAGGTGGGTAGCAGAGTTTGTTCATGTTAATTTAGCTTCTGGGCCAATTTTCTCTTGGATGTGTCACAATTAAAAGTGGCTTCTGCACAGAATTCAAGCTCCAGCTTCTTCTTCCATCTGCAGAGCATGGGATGCCTCAAGACCTGCCCCAGCAGCTCCTGATTTGAGCAGGCTGCACTCTGTGACACACAGCCATGAGGCACCCACAGGCAGGTTTTGGAGTACAAGGGATGATAAACTTTCAAAGGATTCTCTGGAGCCCGTGCACTTTGCCCTTCCATCTGCGCTGGGGCTGTGATCTCCCTGTAACCAAGAGCACTACCAGCAGCACTTCTAACAGACTTGGCCTCCGAGCTGTGATCTCTGTGGTTTTCCTCTCAGCTCGTCCTAAATGACTGGCATGAGGCTCGCACTCAGCCAGTGTTTCATCCTGCTAATGGATCTGACCATGGATCCCACACAGCTGTTTACTGTACCCTTTGTGTTGGAGTCGTCACTGATGGAGAAAGGAGGGTAAACAGTCATTACTATGCAGATTTCAAAGAGAGCTGCATCTGTGCCTTGCTTTCTGCTTTGTTTGGTGACATCTTCACGGGACAAAGTGGAGGTTTTTTTTTCCTTAACCCTTACAATTAGCAGGGGAAGTATGAATTTGTTGTGATAGTAGTTGTCATATGCACAAAAAACAGCCAAAAAAGACACAAAAAACTCCCAAACAAACAGTAACTGAATTCCCTGGGACTGAAGATGCTGCGTCTCAGCAAGTGACTTCCTGGAGGAAAATATCCACAAAGGATTAAACTCCCATCCTAATTAGAAGGGAATCTCTGAGACAACCTTTTCCACAAAGGAAACAAAAAGGCAGCGCTGACACGTCTAATGCATATATTAACACTAAAGACATGGAAATTAATTGGATTTATTACTCGTCACAGCTGCAAAGATGGCTCGTTTCTAAGTTTATTTTACAGAAAGTGGCAGGAGGAGTGGGATTTAATAGTCAGCTCAGCTAAGCTAATGAGGCAAAACTAATGGTCTCTTCTTGTTTAGAGAGGCCCAGCTCAGTGGAGCACCTGAGCATGTGTGTGGCTCTCCCCACGGTGTCCAAGGGATGCTTGGCATCTGCTGGAGTGATTGCTGATGGGTAGGACATGGACAGATGCTAAAAGGCTGAGGGAGAGAGGAGGAATCTTTCCCAATGGCAGCCAAAATCAATGGCGTGATCAGCTGGGATCACCCCATTTCTGTCCAGAAGAAAGGAAATGAGTCTCCAGAGGGAAAACGACAGTGAGAAACTCAGTGCCAATTTCCCCCTCCCCTCACCAGGTTAGTTGTCTGCTAATTCAACAAGCCCAAAACATCTTTCCAAGGGGTTGGATCCATTCCAAAAGAAAACCACAGCTACCTTGTGATGGCTCTGGCAGGTGGGACACCGAGACAGGAAGGCAGGAGCCCAGCTGCAGCTCAATACCTGCACCAGTGTCCCTAAATCTCAGCCTCTCTCCTGTTTTCTAGGCTGTGCCTCTTGAAGCGATGCTAAAACTTCCTGAAGGAACTTTCAGAGATCCCTTCTCTCTTGTAGATGAAGAAAAATGGAAGATTTTCGATGGGAAAACTGAGCATGGAAGTGGCAGGATGAGTGTTGTTTACAGAGCTCTTACCTCACCCCTCCATGAGAGGATTTGGAGGATTTTGGTAGCTTCCTTCCCAAATTACAAACCAATTTTCTGAGGCAAAGGCAGGCTGCCCTGGGCAGAGATGTGTTAAACTAACAACAAAAGGGAAAGGTGCAAAGAGGGAACAAATGGAAACTCATTTAGCACGTAATGAAGGTGCTGGGAACAAAATTAATCAAAGCAAAGAAGGAAGTGGAGAGAAATGCTTTCATCACCTCCTCACCAAAGATAGGTCCTGGCTAATAAACAGGAATCTCTCCTGTACAGGGAAAAATTTGGCCTAGCTGGAAAGATGGAAACCTGATGGGAAGCTCATTGCAGTGTTAAAATCATGGCTTTTAGGGAGGCTGAAGTGGGGATAAGATGGAGACCTGTTAGAAATGGGATCACGAGCATCCAGGTCATTGGACTCAGTAGTAAATGAATCTGAAAATTGATGGCTCAATCACCTAAAATAGAAAGAACAAAATAGACCAGCCAGTGTCTGCAGTGGAGCACAAAATCAAACCTGTGAACCATCTGAACATCCCCCTGAGCAGCTGCCAAAGGCAAGGAGGGGAAAAGGGCCAGATTGTCACGGGGAAACTTCAAATGGAGCAAATCTGCAGGAAAACTGCCTCCAGCATGGAGACAGGCGCCGTGTTAGTGAAAGATGATGGTGATTATTTGCTATCTCAAAAGAACTCACACATCCAACAGGGGAGAACTGTGTATCAGAGCTTTTTTCTTGGCAGATACAGAGGATTTGATCACAGCACTGAAAACACACAGTAGCTTAGGTGGGAAGTGATTGCCACTCGAAAACATTTGTTATGTGCAGATGGAATAAAATCAAGCCCAGTCAGACATTGCCTTGCTGCTCTCTCAGGCTGCTGTTACCAACCTGAAAGCAATCACGAGCCAGATCAGTTCAGAGAAACAATTTAAACAGATAAAAAATCCAACCAAAACCCCCCCAAGAATGATAATTGGGGAATATTGAAGAACATTTCTCTTTGACCAAAAGCTGCAATCTGACAACTGGGAGCCTATTCCAGAGGTTAAAACAACACCCATTCTCCATCAAGAGGAGAATAGAAATATCCTTTATGAAACAAATGGGAAACAGAGATGCTGAAGGCAGTGAGTACAACTCCGAAGGTAAGATCTATAGGTCATTCATATGGGAAACAAAAGGGTAGGAGACAGCCACGAGAACTAGGGCAATTGCAGCTTTTTTTTTCTCTTAAGTACAGGGAAACGTCTTGTATTTCATGTGGGGGGCAATAGCTGTACAGAAAAGGCAGCAGTGGAAAAGCACCAGCTTTGGTGTGTGTCCTTTGAAAACAGCCAGAGGGTAAAGGGACATCACACAGGGCTGGTGACAGACTTTTCCCCCCAGTGGGAAGGAGGGTGAGCATTAGACAGAGGTTAGATATTTTTAAACAAAGGAGTTTGTACAACCTGCAGCGAGGCAGAACTGTCTGTGCTGGGCTTTTGCCTTCCAATTTCCCGTTGACGCTTTGCTAACAGAAGCAGTTCCGGGAATTTCCATGCAGAGGAAAGGCCAAAAAGTGTGTGAGGTAACACTGGGTAGCAACAACATGGGTGCAACACCTAAAACACTGGGAGTAGCCTTACAGTAAATCTCTCCCCCATCTGCACTGATAGCTATGAGCCAATTGTGCCATTGGCAAACAGATCTATCCTGTCCTCCTAAAGAGCAGTGGGATTGGCCTCCTGGATCCCAGAGATTACATCTCAGGAGGAGCCCATGCTGTTGTTGCTGGACACAGCCCTTGGAGCAGCAAGAAGGACCAGGGCATTGGGTGGGACAGGATCTTGCTGACACTCCCCTACAGCTCCTGGGCTTGGGACTCACTGTGGGATCAAGAGTTTGCCTTTCCAGCCGGACACTCCCAAATCACCCTGGGTTTGTTAACAGGTTGTGTATTGCCAATCCGGTTTAGAAGCTCCATATAAATAAAGCTCAGCCTCTTCCCTGCTCTTTAGCAGAGCTGCAGCCCTTTGGGGAGCTCCCAGAACGTCCTCAGAGTTACCAGAAAGGCAGAGTTAGTCATGTAACCTTTCACTGCAGGAGACAGATCCAGAAGAGGGTGAGCCCAGGGCAGCTCGGTGAGCACATGGCCAGGCTCACTTCCAGGTCGAAGCCTCACTCTGCTCCGTGTCTCCCTGACTGAACCCACACCAATTCCCTTCCCAGGAGGGGATGGCAGATCCTCCTTCCAAGGTGGGGGACGGATGTCTCATGTCCCTGCTGTGGATGGTGGCCATCCTGCTACAGAGCCACAAAGCTGTTCCCATTTCCACTGCAGTTCCATGGAAATCAGCCCAAATGAACACATCCCACGGCCACTGTTGGCTCAGCAGTCAATAGCCGAGCTGCCCCACTCATGGCACACGTGAAGAGGCATCAGCAGTTGGTATCTTCACCTTCCAGTGCCTTAAAAAAGAAGGAAACCTGCAGAGAGAGGCACAGATCTGCTGTATTTGTGCGGCCGTGGTGAGACAAGGCTCTAAGCAATGTCCACACACACCCACCTCCACTTTCCCAGAAAACGCCTGTTGCACCACTACAAAACCCCCTCAGTTACTGACTATTAATGAAAGCATTCTTCCAAGAGGTGGGAAGGAGCAGGAAAGCTGATGAGCCCAGCCCAGCTTAGCAGAGCCAGAGACGTGGGGCGTGCAGTGCCAAGCGGCGATTGATGCAACGTGAGCAGCCCTGAGCCAGCAAACAGAGAGACCTGGGGTGGGGAAAGAGGAGTGTAAATCCCTTCAGTGTATAGCCAGGGCCTGGAAAAAAAATTTTAGGACAAAAAGTGAAGGGCAAAGCCCACCATGAACCCACCATAATGAGTCCACCATGAACCCCACTACGCTCCTGGTGCTGCTGGCCCTGGTGCATCAGCCCTTATTACCCCAGACTGTTACCCAGCACGGGAACAAGCCAATGGAATAACCTACTCCAGATTCATTACTGTCAGCTCACTCAGAATTATGTGTATTAATGACCAGATTATATCTGTTTATATAATACAAATTACCATAGAGCGACTGCAGGCATTGAAACGCTCCTTGTCTGTTTGACACACATAAATAATGGAGGAGCTCACACTGCATTTGGTACACATGACTAACCTTTTATCCCTGGCACCCCAGTGCAGGCTGGAGGGACGACTCAGGTTTCAAATTCCTCGCTCCAGCTGTCATTAGCCTCGCCGAGCGTTGGAGAATCAGCAGCTAATTGATGTCCTTGTTGGACGTTATTTTATTAGTCAGGCCTGGTGAGCATCAAGTGGAATTTTAATGCCCTTCCGTCCTTGGCTCCACGTGGCCCTAAGTGTTAAGGCTTGTAAATAATTAACTGCACTCTGAGAGTTTTAGGAAGGGGCAAATAAGTTGTCCTGGGGGCTCGGGCTGCTCCAGCCCTCCCTGGTGTTGTGACCACTGTAAGCTCCTGGCAGGATGAGCTTAGCTCTCCATGGGGAGCAAGGAACAACCCAGACCTCAGTCCCTCAGTGACGATTCACACCACCCCTGGGCATGGATGGAGCTCTGGGAATCTGCCGTGGGGAAAAGGGAGAAGCAGGAGTTTGCAGACAGCCCTGAGAGAAGGTTCAGAGGAGGGTTCAGCAGATAAAGCTGTGCCACGCTGCCCCATGCTTGTTGCTGCACCAAAAATCCATCACTACATCGAGCTGGCCCCGACATGTGGTGAGGAATAAAGGATTTTCACAACCTGCTGTGAGCTTCTGGCTTGTCTGAAACCCCACGTGCCGGGTCACGGAGGGGTTGGGGCTCCATGGCTGTGTTGCTCCTGGGCTGGGGCACGGAGTACTGTCCCCAGCTGGGGACACAGGGCACAGCCAGGCCCCTCTCAGAGCGTGGGCACCGAGGTTTTGCTCGGACAGGCAGAACAGTGGCCTTTTTGCTGCTGCATTTTCCTTTAAATCTGGCTAAATAACCTGAAATTTTAGATTTGCAAAGCAGGGACAAAAAGTATTGAAAATGAAACGTTGGGGATTATTTACTTTTTAAAATTTCATCAATTTGTTTCTTCTTTATGATTTTTAACAGCATTGGGAAGTCCACCCTAAACCCAGACCTCCTGAGCTCACTTCTGGCAGACCATTCCCTGCCGATGTCTTGAGATTTCTCTCCTTCCTTTCCCTCCTCTACCCATCACTCTGTAACCCCTCTGGGACAGGAATTGTCTATTCCTACAAGAGTACTCTGCATTTGTTCTCAAACAGAGTCCCCGGGGTGACAGCATGATGCAAAAAATAAATAATTTAAAATCCAACCTTTATCAATCTCATGAGATCCCTTCCCCAGCCCTGCTTAGGTACTGCACAGGCTTTTCCAGGAGCTGAGTAAAAATGAACAGGGAACTTGGGCACACCAGGCTATTCATACATTAGGCAATAATTATAATGTATATTAACTGCCTGGGTGTTGAAAGAGTCCCAGCATGAGATTGCTTCCCGAATAGGAGACAGGAGTGATAAAAGACAGTAATAGATTGCCTTTCAGATGTGGAATTAAAAGCAGCAGCTCATTAGATTATTTTTTTTCACAGCCTCTAATCGCAAGTAGTTCCTTTTCAAGTCAGATTTCCATTTCCAAGGCTAAGCTCGGCAACACAAACAGAAATTAAAGAGGATGGGGGGTCCTATTCTGACCTCTCCAGGATCACAGGAAGGGAGAGTAACTGCGCTCAGCTCAGCAGAGCTGCCCAGCCCAGCTAGGAGCCTTCTGAAGAGACTATCATCAAAAGATCAGCATTTGGCAGCTTTTTTTTTTTGCTTTTTTTTTTTCTTTAAAAGGTAGCTGCAGCCCCTAAAGTTCCCTTTTTTTTAAGAGATAGCCTAGAAGATAAAGCTTTTGAATTAGAACAATCAAACAAAAAAATTAAGTTACTTCAAAGTGGTGGCGGAGATTCTTTAAAAACTGACATTTCCACTTACTGATCCAGTTTGTCTCTAGCAAGGAATGCTTTCCAGACAACTTTGGCTGCTGTTTTTAAAAGAAAAGTATAGAAAGCAGGAGAAGAAAGAGCTGGATTTTTGCTGAGCTGGGAAGCACAGTAAATAACATTCATTAGGTTCTCCCAGACAGTTTTAATGACTCAGAGTTTTAAATCGTTCATTCAACATCTTTACAGGCCAAAATACAGTAAGGTTTCAAACTCAAATCCTTTGGCAGGAGCTGCATAATCCATAAAACATTTTAAGGGCAGGAATACAGGGGGAGAGTGAAAAAGGTATAAAATTAGGCCCGGAATGGTGTTGCTGGTCAAATTTCATCTAAATCAGCAGCAAAGTCTGATTTTATCTGTATTGATGGCACCTAAAAATAAAGGAGGCCAGAGCTCCTCTGTCTTCCCACCCCCAGAGGCAGGACAGGCACAACCATGTGCACATTTTGGCTGCCAGGCACGGGTTAAAAGGTTTCACCAGCCCTGTTTTTAGTAGCCGAGCTCTTAAACACAGATGGAGACTTGGATCCAGCAGCACAAAAGCTCCATTTTTTTCCACTATGCTGTCCACTTAGCCTGGATGGGAAATGAACTCTTCAGCAGATGAGGGTTTACACAAGATTCGTGCAGGAAGCCAGGCCTGGGGTTCAGGGCTAGCTTAAAGCTCATGGATTGGCATGATCCGTGTCCCTGGGGAGCAGTCCTGTGTCATTCCCAGTGAGGTGCCAGTGCTGCTCCTCCTGGCAAGCAGGGGAGCTTGGGCAGCTGGGAATTGTCTGTGGAAAGTGAAGGGAAAACCCTGAGGCTTGGTCACGGCTCTCCTCGAGGAGCATGAGGATGCAGGGAGTGCCCGGGAGCTTTTCTGGAGCCAGGGGGTGGTTTGGTGTAGATGCACTGTTTTTAAAAGTCTTTCTCTTCTTTCTCATGGAGAATAGAGATAAGTTGCATTTTCGTGCTTTTCTAATCTCTTTGTTTTGGTACTGGATGCTGTAGGGCTGTAGCCAATCATCTTGGGGGTTGGAAAACTGACGACCAATAATTGTTGGACTATTAATGCATATAAAAAGAAAGCGTGGTAAATAAATTTTGCTCTTTCGCCATCTTGCCGTGCTCCTGCCTGACTTGCCTGCGAGCTTCCGCGAATCTCCACGAATATCAGAAAATCGCAGCCAACAGTTTGGGGTGCATCCCTACGGGGTACAGTCACAGCCACCTGCTGCAAGTCCATCCCCTGGCCCAGCTCGCTAGCTTGAGGCTGGTTCTGGTGTTTTTCCAGCCCTCAGTATGCTCTGGTGCCACTTAAAGGGAGTTTTCAACATGGTTTAGCACCTGAATGGGGAGAAACGTGAAGCCTAGAGCCCAGCAGGGCCATTGCCCACATCTGGCTGATGGGAGACGTGAGGTCATGCGGTGCAGATCTTGCAGCAGCAGCGAGTGGTGACACAGGCCAGGTGACAGCAGCTCTGCCCCAGACAGACCCACGGTGTCACAGCCATCCCTGATCCCAGCTCTGCCAGCCTGGGGGGAGAGAGACCCGGGCTGTTCCAGAGAAGGGATTGCTCCCACACACTGCAGCAGCTGGCAGGGAGGGAGCAGGGAGAGAGCAGGATCTGGCCTGAGAGGGACGGAGCAGCCGTGGCAGGGCATTAAAGGCAGCGTTGGTTGGCCCAGGAGCTGCTTACAGGGACACACATACAGGGCAGGGATCCTTGAGGAAAACATCCTGTGGAGGAGATTTTAAGGAAAGCCTTCAGCATTCTGGGAACTGAAGAGGGGCAGGAGTGCTGCATAGGCACCAGGTCATCTGGGGGTGGCTGAGGCTGAGCTGATTTTTGACATTTTGGTATGAAAATGCTTGGGGTGAGCATGGTCGGGGCCCAGAGCTCACCTCCAGTGGTGTAAATCAGGAGTGGAGCCAGTGCCATCCATCTGCAGGGGCAGGGTTTGCCCAGAGGTGATGAGAAGCAGGGAAGAAGCTTTTCCGTGCGTTGGTTTGACAAACACGGCGTTGTGGTTCAGGAGACGTCCAGGAGAGCCCTGCGAGGGGAAGGAAGGGAACCCACAGGATTTCCCTTTATCAGCCCTAGCCACCTCCTCCATCTCCGCTGTCAGACAAGAAAGGCTTTGCAGGAAGGCGCTGCGGTCTGGGCAGGAAAGGGATTTCGTCCCTATCACCCCACACCACGGCACATGTTGCTGCTTTCCCTGGATCAGAGGTGCTGTGCCCGGCTCGGGTTTGCAGCTGTGTGCGTTCCTCTGCAGCGGCCGTGCGGATTCTCCAGCGCTCACCGGCTGGAGATCGAGCCTGGAGCCAAAACCAAAAGCCCACAAACCCAGAGCCACTCGCCACACTCCAGCCTGGCTCTGCTCCCCAGCTCCTTTTGTTCCTCTGGAAGCAAAAGGCTCGAGCCCTGTGACTGTTTACTTCACAGAAATAGGATCAGGACCTAAAAGTAGCCATTAACCCCCCACCAAAGAGTCCCCATGGATTAATTTTTGTTGCTAAATATTCTCCCCCTGCTCACCCTTCCTCCCAGTATCCTGTTGCATGGAGAGCTTGAGCACAAAAAAATGCACAGCTGAAAATGAGGCATGTCCCTGAGAAAATCAGGAAACCACCGCAGGAGTGAGCCCTTCCCTTCCCTGCTCCATGTGCTAAATCCATTGGAGATGAGCAGTTCAGACCAAGAAACTCCAGGACTTCCCACTCCCTCTCTCTTTTGTGATTACCCAACCCTGCTACAAGCATGCAATAAAATCCTGCAGCCGCGTCAACAAAATTAGATCAATTCCATGGCTTCACTTCCGCTTTAAACCTTATCAAATTACTCCTCATCCTAAGGATCCTGGGGAATAGCTCTTTATGGGGAGAGCACAAAATCAAATTAAAGATTCATTCAAATTAAAAGGTTCAATTTTAAAAGAGGCAGGGCCAGGCCGGAAGGAGCTGAGGAAAGTATTTTTTAATGAGCTCAGTGGCAAGAGTATCTTTAATAATTGATCTGATGGGGGGACCCTGAAACCTGGCAGCACATGAGGCACTTCCCTCACACTGGGATAAACCAAATGGCACAGGTGTCCCTGCACTGGTGTTGGTAATGCTCCCTCTGAGCCCCAGATTAAATTGTGGTGATCAGAAGGAAAATGTGGTGTCTGTCTTATGGACAGAGTGAACCAATAGCACAGGGGAGAAAGCACCTAACAGAAAAAGAGAAGATAATAGTTATGAAAGAAAATTAATCCTATGGATGAGACCTTTGGTAACTTGGCTGTGATCCTTCCTGGTTCTGATTTGAAAACAAAATCAGCAGGAGAATCATGGAATCACAGAATGGTTGGGGTTGGAGGGAAGCTTAAAGACCACCCAGTTCCAACCCCTGGCCATGGGCACGGACACCTTCCACTGTCCCAGGTTGCTCCAAGCCCCATCCAACCTGGCCTGGAACACTGCCAGGGTTGGGACAGCCACAGCTTCTCTGGGC
Source organism: Origma solitaria (assembly GCA_013397895.1). Classification (NCBI taxonomy): domain Eukaryota; kingdom Metazoa; phylum Chordata; class Aves; order Passeriformes; family Acanthizidae; genus Origma; species Origma solitaria. Next base: position 35,975 of record VZRL01005371.1, on the reverse strand, counting down.
AACCTGTGCCTTACCACCCTCACAGGGAAGAATTTCTTCCTAATATCTAACCTAAACCTACTTTCTTTGAGTTTAAAGTAATTTCTCCTTGTCTGGTCGCTCCATGCCCTTGTCCAAAGTCCCTCTCCAGCTCTGGTGGAGCCCCTTCTCTTCTCCAGGCTGAACAACCCCAACTCTCTCAGTCTGTCTCCAAAGCAGAGGTGCTTCAGCCCTTGGAGCATCTTTGCTCCATCAGGTCCATGTCCTTCTTATGTTTAGGGCCCCAGAGTTGGGTGCAGCACTCAAAACATTTCCTTAAATCACCCATCCAGATCCATGGCAGAACTTCCCCACTCCCAGAACAGAGATGCTGGGCCTCAGTTTTTCTGCTATTCATGAGGTAACGCTGAAACACCACTGCTCCAGGCTGGGGTTTTTCCCAATCCCTGCCTGTTTATAAATGGGTTGTCACACTGTTCACTATAAAATCCTTGTATCAGGATCTGGGTCGGGGTGAGCAGAGCCTGTGACTGGCAGGGCTGCTGTGCCTCGGTGGAGATGTGCTTCCAGCAGCAGGGGTGTTTTCCAAGGCAGCAGAGAAATTGAAGACCTTCAACCTGACTTTGAAATGCCTTCCAGTTTGGGGTAAGGGAGGGAGAAGTTTGAGGCGTGGGTGGTGATGTGGGATTGTGCCCTTGGATAGTCTCAGAGAGTCTCAGGGCAGCACCTATATATAGAAATGCATATAAATACACCTATACATATGCATATGTGTGACACATTGCAATCAGTCTGTCTGCAGCTGCTGACAGGGACTGTCCCATCCTCCCCCAGGAGGGGAAAATGAGCCGGACCCTGCTGATAAAAGGGAGGAGGATACTGAAGTCATCTCAAGAAATTAAGGGGGAAAAAAAAGATTGATCTGCAGCTGTAGTTTTTGGGGCACAAATTGCTTTTCTGTTTATCCTTCTGTTTCCCCACCTGTCTCTGTGCCTGGCTGAGCTCTTGCCCCTTCCTGCTGCCAATTTGCTTTCCTGCAGCGCTTTGCAATTCTCCAGAGCCCACGAACCTCCTGGAAAGCCTCTGCATGGCTGGGGCAGGAGGTGATGAGTTTAATGGTGCTGTCCATGAAGCAGTACCACCAGAGAGGGAGCCAGGGATGAAAAGAACCAGTTGCAGATTTTTCTTGAGCCCCAAAGCCCTCGTTCTCTTTCCTCCCACGAGCGTTCCCATAAATCGCACCTCTGGCTCAGAGGGAGTGCCTGTCTCCTCTGGCTGCCCCCTCCCTGCTCCCACTGTCCTGGGAAGATGGGATGGAGCCCTCCCTCTTTCAGGATGGAATATTGGATGGTGAGTTTTGATGCAATTGACTGAAAAAAGCCTGGAGAGCCAGGAAGTGTCCTCTGGGCAGGCTCGAGGCCACGGAGAAAGGCTCCAAAGTGCCCCAAAACACCCCCCTGCTCCCTGCGCGGGTTAGAAACAAGTGGTTTGGTAATTTTCTTTTTTCAGGGGCTGCCTCCCTGCCTTGCCTTGCCCTGTGGTGTGGTGTGGCTGCTCTCAGAGCTGGACAAGGAGGGCTCTTGTGGGGTGTGAGGGCTCGCAGCTGGCAGAGGAGCTGTGAAGCTGCTGTGGGGTGTCCATTCCTGACATGGGGCACAGAGAGGTGTCACCCCCCCAGCCCTGGCTGTCAGCTCAGAGCCCCCTCACCAGGAATTTAAACTAAGTTCTTTATTCAAAATTTGTGCTTTGCTTGCAGTAGAAGCATTTCTGCTTTTTTAAAAAAAAAAAAAAAAAAAAAAAAAAGGGGAAAAAAGGGACATGTAGAGAAGGACCA
>VZRL01005371.1:12289-34150 GCA_013397895.1 Origma solitaria | reverse complement strand
TTTTTTGTATAGAAAAAATTTTTTTTTTTTTAAAAAAAAAAAAAAAAAAAAAAAAAAAGGGGATAAAAGGGCATGTAGTGATAGGACAAGGGGTAATGGCTCTAAACTAATCCTGAATCCCTCGGGATGGCTGGGTCTCAGAACTGCCAACATCTGACCAGAGCATCAAGGCAGCAACTTTCCCTGCTGAGGCTTCAGTTTCAGAGCATAGCCATCCACTGAATCCTCAAGCAAAAGGGGATTTTTGTACTTGCTTAAGACATTTTTGTCCTTAGCAAAGCACTGTTCAGGGCTCCCGAATGGGGAATAGTCAAATCCCCTGAGCTGGAATAGCCTATTCCCATGTGCTGAAATTGCTGCACTCTAAAAACACATTTTAAAATGTTTCTGCTGCCGCATGGCAAATGCCCTCAATCCTCACTTGGAGTAGGTCCCTTGGAAAGTAATTTATGATGAGTTTTGTTTCTTAATTAGAATGTGGCTGCATAAAAAGTTATAAAGAGGCTGCTGGTTTTTGGTTTTCTTTTTTATTTAAACTTTTTACAGTGGCTCCTTGGGGAAAAAGGCCTCACTTTAAACCACGAGAAGGAATCCGGAGGGCTCTGGAGCTCTCCTGATGCACTCAGGGAAGCTGATCCTGGGGGAAATGCCCAAACTGGCAGCTCAGTTTCATCACTCTTGCCTTCACCCACCCAAAAACCCCAACCATCCTCCCCGTGAAGGACCTTCTGCAGGTTGACTTCCCCTCAAGGATGGTCTCCAAAGGCTCAATTTAGCAACAGATGCAGGAACACCATCAGTGGTGCCATCACCTCCAGTCACACCCCCAACACTTCCCCTCTCTCTTTCCAGCTGTGTTGGCCAAGAGTAAATTGAAGAATTGCAGTGAAAAATAAGAGAAATTGGTTGTTTCCATTTTACATCTCAGGGGGTTCATGGACCTCCACGACAGAGCTGCACTGCCATTGATACCAGCCTGGCTGAAGACAGATGTTGCCAGGAGTCAAGCACTGGTAAAAGCTCCAGGAGTGCAGCCCAGGTGTATTTTTCTATTGCTGCTCACAGATGGGACATTGAAGGGTCTGCAGAATTTCTCTCAGCATTTTGATTTTCTCTTTTAACAGCCTCATAACCGCTTAAAAACACTTCTTCTGGAGGAGCAAGGGTCCTCCAAAATAGGGAAGATAGCAGTTCTGAAAGGAAATAATTCTGCGGTAGGATGAGGCCCCCAGTACTCGGCTGTGCTCCTGCCTAGGCCAGATCTGAAAACAAACTCGGGAGAAGCTTGGTGGAATCACAGAAAGGTTTGGGTTGAAAGGGACCTTAAAGACCATCTTGTTCCAAGGCTGCTGCCATGGGCAGGGACACTTTCCACAGTCCCAGGTTGCTCCAAGCCCTGTCCAACCTGGCCTTGGACACTGCCAGGGATGGGGCAGCCACAGCTCCTCTGGGCACCTGTGCCAGGGCCTCAGCACCCTCACAGAATTTCTGCCTAAAATCTAACCTAAATCTGCCCTGCTTCATCTTAAGGCCATTGTGAACCAAGCACAGTGCCTGGATCCATAGATGATGGAGGCAGAAATCCTTCCTTGCTGGCTCCCTCTGGAGAAATACACACAGTAAATACGATCTACGCAGCAGCTCCCATGCTAAACAAAAGGCAGGCAACAGTTCAGCAGTTTCCCTGCTCCTGAAGGTGGAAAATCTGTTTGGCTACACTCGCCCACTTCCCGAGTTGTTGGCACATCCCAAAGAGAGCATGATATTCCCGTGTTTCGTAGGAGCAGCATAACAAAACAGACAGACCGAGAAATCAAGGAGCAGCACAAAAGCCATAAATACCAACCACAGCGCTGAGCCAATTAGTGAAACAAGAGAAATCCAATTCAGCCTTGGGTTTTCACTCAGAGGCAGGAATGTCTCTGCTGCAGCCTGGGAAGTTGGCCGGCGTTGGCAGCTCTGTGAATTCACCTCGTGTAAACTCAGCAGAGAGATGAAAAATAAGCTCCTGCTCCAGGCAAAGCTGCCGAGGAGCTGCAGAGGAGTCTGTGGGCACATTAATTTGGGGATCAATGGAGCAGCCAGAGCAGCCAAAGGAGCTCAGCTGGACACGAGAATCAGTGGAGATAGGTGAGCAGAGCCATGGGCTGCCTGGGTCAGAGCCAGCACTTAGGAAAGAAGGCTGGAATCAGGGCTGATCTTATCTCCTCGCTGTGTGAGGAATAACCCCACACAAAAATTACAGCACCCACACTGCTGTGGTACTTGGAAGGTCCTTGAATGGCAGAGAGCACAGGGAGCACCACAATATCCTGGAAAATACACACATGAAAGCACAAACAGAGCATTTGTGGAAATAGCTCTCATCCTTGATGGAGAGGTGTTCTTGGATTTTAGTTCAGCTCCTGAACTTCTACACGGAGAAGTCAATGTCTGATGCCCCAAGCAGCAGTGCTGTTTTTCCTTTATTAACCTGTAACCAAATAAAAGGTTTAAATCAGCTCTTACCCTAAGTTCCTGTATCACTGTCACTGCGTTTTGGCTGCAGGAACCATGGCTTTCTGAAATCCTCGTTACAAACAGAAGGCACCAGGAACAGGCTCTGCTATTTTAGTTCACACAAACATTTTGGCATTGCAGCCAGTCCTCATCAGTAAGAGCAAATGTAACACTGGGGACTTCAATGCTGAAGAGCAAGCTTTGGAACTCCTCCTGATGCTGCTGTTTGTACACTCACCACCCTCAAAAACGGGGATATTTGGGATTTAAAGGAGGTGGTGTGGCACCAGTGAGCTGCAGCCCTGTAGTTGCACTGTTTTAGGAATCTTTCTTTTCTTTCTCATGGAGAATAGAGATAAGTTGCATTCCTGTACCCTTCTAATCTCAGTGTTTTTGGTACTGGATGTTGTAGGATTGTAACCTATCGTTTTAGGGAGTGGAAAATTCTCGACCAATGGTTGCTAGATTATTAATGCTTATATAAAGAAACTTTTGTAAATAAAGTCCTCTCAATCACCATCTTGAGTGCTGCCTGCTTGACTTCCCTGTGAGCTTCTGCGAACCTCCACGAATATCAGAAAAACAGAGCAACACAGCCCCAGCCCGAGGACAGAGCAGCCCAGCCCCACCTGGGGGGATGCAGGAGCACAAACCCCGAGCCTGAGTGAAGTCTGAGCATCCCAAGGCTGGGCAAACCATCCAGGGAGCACCAGCAGAGCAGAGCAGCAGTGAAATGGGCTGAACTGGGCACCTCAGCATGGCCTTGCAAGAGCCAAGCCCACCATTAAACCATGTCCCCAAGTGCCACGTCTACAAGCCTTTTAAATCCCTCCAGGGATGGTGATTCCCCCATATTCCAATGCTTGACAAGCCATTCTGTGAAGAAATTTCCACCAATATCCAATCTAAACTTCCCCAGGTGCAACTCGAGGTTGTTTCCTCTGGTCCTGTCACTTGTCACCTGGGAGAAGAGACCGACCCCCACGTCACTCCAATATCCTTTCAGGGAGCTGTAGATGGATGGTTTACTCCATCCTCTGACAAAGCACAAACTCAGGGATTTTCAGTCATTTCCTGCTACCTGTGGTGATGCCTGAAGGATGCAGGGAAGGGCCAGATGATGTTGGTAGGGAGACAGGAGCAGAAGGTGCTTTTGCAGCCCTTTCTCAGCTCAGCTGAAGCAGAGGGTGCTGGGGTTTGGCCTGTTCATCCTTTGGACATCACCTATGAGGGGTGCACAGGGGACAGAGCACTCCCACCCACCGCCATCTGCAACAAATCCCTCAGCAGAGACAGGAACAGAGGACAGGGAGCAGCAGGAGAAATTATTTTATTTAATCTCCACTGCAAGCATCAGGAAGCTGTGTGTAAGCTGGCTTTGCAGCAACCGCACCTCTAAAGCAGCGTTTCTTGGCTGAGTGAGAAAGCTCTCTGTTAAAGAATAAACTTAACAAAAGACAGATTAAAAACTGGCTATTTCTTACTGAAAAACCCAGATTCCTAATTTCTGCGTGCGTTGGCTGCCCTGAGGCACAGCATGCAATGCATCCACACACACCAGCACAGTCTGAGGGTTGAAATCCTACACCCACCAGTTTGTCTGAGGGAGGAAAAGTTATCAGATTAAAGATCAGCAAGATTTAAGAACTGGTAGAGCATTTATCACAGTGATTTTTGCACTCATCTGCTTTATGTACTCAACCAGGATTTACTCAGAGTTGTCACTATTTGGGCTCTGAGGAGAAAACATGCAGACTCCTTCTCCTTTCTCATCCATGGAGACATCTGAGGCTAGGCCTAAATTTACCCAAGAGAAGGGGTCACTGAAGCTCGTACAAGTATTCTTATATTTAAATGTAGGGAAGTGTTTTAAATATATTGTGAAATTGAAGCTTGGGCACAGTAACCCAAAATACTTCCATGTTTCTAAGCTTGTCCTCAGCCTTGCTCCTTTCAGAGCTTCTTTCACATTACTCAAAACATTTGCACACTTAAATTTTCCAGTTGATGTGGATAAATTTTCCATTTGGTGTCAGTTTTACCAGCAGCAGCAGCCACTCAAACAATCCAAATACTCCCAGGGACAAAGTCATGGAAAACCAGCATTTGATCAGGTGCTTGGGTTGCATTAGGAATTTGTGTATTACCTTTACCCTAAATTGTCCAAAATCCCATCTCTGTTTTCTTCAGATCATAGAATCACGGAATATCCTGGCTTGGAAGGGACCCTCAAGGATGATCAAGTCCAGCTCCTGGCCCTGCACAGGATCCCCCAAAAATCCCACCCTGTGCCTGAGAGCATTGTCCCAATGTTCCTTGAGCTCTGTCAGGCTCGTGCTGTGACCACTGCCCTGAGGAGACAGTTCAGTGCTCAACCACCCTCAACAGTGACAGTTTTTTTCCTCATATCCAAATTCAAACCTTTCCCTAATATCCAAAACCCTTTATCTTAATATCCAGATGTTTCACTTGCCACATGAAAATTAATTATCACAGTTCAATTCCCACTACATCAAACACCTTTTGGGAAACAAAACCAATCCAAGATGGTTTTTTCCTTAACAAAGACACCTAGCAGGATGCAGAAATAGCTGTAAAAACAACAGATGAAACACGTCTGTCCTGAATCCATCCAAGTTTGTGCCATGTTTCTGGTGGTGGCCACGGTGCAGGAAAAATCCAATCTGTGACAACTGTCTCACATTTGCTGAAAACCACAAGAATTCCCAGCTAATTTCTTCATGTGAGCACTGCTTTTCCAAGCCATCTCAGAGCTCATAAAATGCTCTTGCAGAGAGGAATGAGCAAGGAACTTTTTAAAGGCTTTGCAAGAGGACCCTGCGCCCTGCCTGGAAACCCAGATCAGTTCTTCTCTGCTTCTGTTTAGGAGCAGCATTCCCAGGCTGCATTTCCAAGAGGTTTTTGGTTTTACAGCTGTCATGACAGCAATTTTCTCAGCTTTGCGAGGTTCCCTCATATCCTGTTTGAACTGGCTTATCTCTGTTTAGAAGCGATGTTCCTACATGGCGTTTTTCAGGAACAGATGTTCCAGCTGATCCCGCATTGCAGCACTCCACATATTTCACGGCCCCATTTTGAAACAATTAGCCTGTCACTGCTGAAAGAAACCTAACTCTTGGCTACTTGTTCACTTTTGAAATAAAAAAAAAAAATTAAAAAAGTCAGGAGTAACCTATGATTTATACTTTTTTCAAATATGCCAAGATGCTCTAAATTTACAGCTCATTAAAATGGCAGCGTGTCATGGTTCAGCTGCTGGTCCCAAGATTTGTTATCTGGAGAAAAAGATCTCTGGGCAGAGCAGCTGGCAAAGAGCTCTCCCAGCCCTAAAAGTGACAAAAAGAAAATAAAAGAGAATCTTTATTTACACAAATTAGAAGCCAATGGGTAAGTGAGGAGTGTTAGAGCAGTGGCATCTGTAGCTTTTGGACCACAGGCTGCTGTCAGCACACCCAATTTACTGTGCAATACAAGGGAGTCTAATTAATAATCCTTAATGGAATCATAGAATACTAGAATGGTTTAGGTTGGAAGACACCTTAAAGCTCATCCAGTTCCACCCCCTGCCATGGGCAGGGATACCTTTCCCTATCCCAGGTTACTCCAAGCCCTGTCCAGCCTGGCCCTGGACACTTCCAGGGATCCAGGGGCAGCCACAGCTTCTGTGAGCAGATGCTGTGGATTGCAGACACCCAGCAGAGCACCACGGACCCATAGCTGTGAGTCCAGCAGTCTGCAGAGAACAGCTCGGGAGCCATCCAGGCACAGACCCAGTGAGTCACAAGATGCGGTAAATGGTGCCATAAAAGCCAAAGAAGCCACAGGCAGATTTATAACAGGGAAGAATTGGATCCCCAACATTAAGCAGCAATAATACCCACAGAAAAGGAACTTGCAGGCTGCTGTAATGAAATTATCTCCCTTTGATCTCATCGAGATTCCCCCAGCCTATTTCCACTTGGAGAAAGAGACCTCATGGTCATACAGATCCAGCCCTAAAGGGGTGAGCACCCAGCACAGAGCCCATATGCCACCAACACACACCCCCTGCTTGGTGCCTTCCAATGCCATTTGTAACCTCAGGTACCTTTGTAACCTGCTCCTTGTCACCTCCTTTTTTTTTCCCTCGGAGCAACCTGCTCTAGTGGACGGTGTCCCTGCCCATGGCAGGGGGTTGGAATGAGATGGTCTTTAAGGTCCCTTCTAACCCAAACCATTCTATGGTTCCCTGTGTCTGCCTTTCCCTTCAGAGGGTGAGGGTGGATGAGCCAAGCCCGAGCTGGCAGCCCATGGCTGACATTTCCTGGCCAGCACAGGGCGCAGTAACAAGGAAGATGACAACAACTGAGTTTCCAGCATGGAGCAGCTGCCAGGCCACGTGTCCCTGCTGACACACAGCCTGGCGAGGACAGGTCCAGTCTGCCAGGACCAGGCTGAGCAGGAACAGCATCTCCAGGAGCAGGCTGAGAGCCCAGGCAGGAAGAGCATCTCCGGTGACAGCTCAATAGCGGCAGACGGAGATGGGAGACGAGATGAGGGTCAGGAGAGGGCTTGCGACAACCACGAGCTTCAATTAACTGAAAACAGCAGAGGCTGACTGAAATAAAGCTCCTTCTCATATCAGCCGACACTCAAGGCAACAACATTTTTGATCATCAAAGCAAAACCAAAAAGCTTTTGCTCTCTGCGATTGCTCAGACCTTTGCTGGGAAGTCATCCTGCCACTCACAGTTTTAGGGAGAGAAGTGCTTTTTCGGGCTCACAACACAGATATGCCAGAGCCATTCCCAGGTATTAAAAATACGTATCAGATGCAAAACTCATTTCTTAAGTGTATTTTACTCTCAAGCAAGAAGTAGCCGAACTAAGGACAAGAGTGGAGCAAACGCTTGCATGGACCCTTCTGGGCCACTGCTAATTCCAAACACAGATTTGGCAGCCAACACTCCTCAAAGAAAGGTTGGAAGAGGAGGTTTGCTCACTGAGAGGCTCTCAGGACAAAGGTCCTAGTGGAAAATGAGTCTTGGGGTGGGCTGATCTCTTCTAGCCCTGATCCAACCCATCCAAGGATGTGGGGAATGAAGGGAAAGCCCCACCTTATGCCAAAGGAGGAGGTGATTCACATCTTAGAGAGCTTGTTTCAAAAACCAGAGGGATAGCAGAGATGGGGAGACCTTCACTGCCCACCAAACAGAATCCCATCCTCAGCAGAGTCACAGCAACAGGACTCCTGTCTGGCCTTATCTCTTACATACAGAAAAATGGTTGCTCTGCACTGAAATGCAAAGCATGGATCCAGCCTTTATTCCCCCAGGAATATTTCTACAAGGTTCATCCCTGATTAAAGTGATTTGGGCTCCCAGTGCCCCCTCCAAGACTGGCCTTTCTGCCTCTGGGTTCTTGCACATAGCTGGGAGTGCAGCAGGCAGGGACTGAATTACCAGGGTTATAATTCTTGGCTGGGTACTTCTAACTATGGTGAGGCACTGGCAGAGCTCAGCTCACTAATTCACCTCCATGTAAACATGATTATTTTAAATGAACTCCAGACGGGGCTTAACTGTAAAAACATCTCCAGTTTTTGTAGCATTTTTAAGTGTTCAGCTCTGAGTTGTTTTCGTTACGGCAAGAACTTACCCTTTCTTCAGCTTACAAAGAATATTTTCAGGATTAATGATGCCCAGCACTCCCCCAACTATAACACTAAAGTCACAAGTCTGAAAATTAAGCTGCAGCGGGATTTCATGGTCAGGATTTTCCCTTTCTTAGCCAACCATTCCTTTCCTCACAAACAGGAATGCTTTCAGCTTTCAGAGCCAAGCCGGAGAGAAGTGAAAACAGTAAGAGGTATTCACTTGGCTGCATTTCTTTGAGTGTTTCTGGTGCAGGGTTCCCATTACAGCTTGTGAGGAGAAGTGGCAGAAAAACACCGTGTGTACATGGGAAGGGTTGTACTTTCTCTGAACAGACACGTTTCCAGGAGGCAGCAGATGAAAGAACTGGTGGTACTTCAGACAGGGAAAAATAACATCTTGCCAGTTGTGTTTATTTGTAGGGCCCCGTGATTTATGCCTTCCCATTTGTAGAGGGGTTGAGAGAGATGGATCACGTGGGCTCTGTTTAGATAATCCCCGAGGAAATTCGGAGTACATCAAGCGGGGAGAGATAGGGTTTGTTCTCGTAGATGAGAGAGGCTGGGAAATGGCAGGGAGATGTGAGATTTCCTCAAGATCCTGGAATGAAGTTCAAGGCTCTGATTTTCTGAGAAGATTGAGTGTGGGTTGTGAGAATGAAGCAATTAAGATAAGAACACAAATAGTTCGGGGTAGGCAGGGATGAACAGTTCTTTGCTGTTATTTACTGGCCCAGTGCAGAGAGAAACAAGGAGTTACTCCCTCAGAGACCTTTACCTGTCAAACAGTACAAGGAGAAGATGCAAAACTGTTGCTACAAGCATGAAAACGGAATCTTTCATCCTCTGACTCACACTCCTGCTCTTTGTTTTCCAGAAGGATGCCCCTTTGTGGTAAGGTCCCCATCTCAACCCTCTGCACCCTCCTGGATTTAGCAGGACTTGCAGAAATGAGCCACTATTGTCTGTATAAAGGCCTACAAAAACCTGAACAAAACCACTGGCATTTCACACCCTGAAATACATCCTTACCACAATTAGAGGAGGCAAGAATTCCACTGCTTTTAAAAAGAAAACACATATTGCAAAGATGAGTTAATTGATCTGAGGAAACAAAGCAAAAGGCCAGGCTGGATGGGGCTTGGAGCAACTTGGGCTAGTGGAGAGTGCCCCTAGATTGGAACTGGACGATCTTTAAGGTCCCTTCCAACCCAAACCATTCTGCGATTCCAAACAAAATCAGCTGTTCAAAGAGGCAGCAGCTCAGCAGCCCCAGCACAGGAAATCCCCTTCAGCCTTGAGCTGCAGAGCTTAAGGGCCAGAGGAATCCCTGAGTCTGCAGCACCTGGCACGGTGCTGCCTGGAAAGCTGCTTTAAACACTCGGCATTAGCAGACCTAAGTGCTCTCTAAGCAGTTGCCGGGTTTCACAGCGAGTGCCACGTTTGATCCGTGGCTCGGTGCCTGCTGCTCTGCCACAGGTGCTGATTAAGGAAACGCAGCGGGGAAGGAGCGGCAGCACGGGAGGGAAGATGGTATTTGTGTGACAGGATGCTGAATGCCCTTCTCCAAGGGCACATCACACAGGAACAGCACGGTTTGCCAGACTGTCAGGAGAAAAAGAAAGGGGTAAAAAAAAAATGACAGGATGCCACTCACCCAGCCAAATCCTCCGTCACCGCGAGAAGCAGCTCCCAGAACCCATTAAAAATAAGCTCTAAGTCCTCGTTTCAGTGGCAAGATTTTTCCATGGTGATCAAACAGTGAGCTCTCCAGGTGATAACAGGCTGCAGGGGAAGTACAACTGCACCTGTGTTGAGGAACAAGCACCAGCCAGGGGAGGCTTTTCATCTGACAGTAACAAATTGGAGCACCGTGACCTCTAAAAGAGCAGGGAACGACCCCACTGCATCCCTGCCTGCAGCCAGGTCAAGGCAATAGGAAGTGTTAGCAAGCCTAATTTGCAGGGCTGGGCACCCCTGCCAGGAGAAAACAGAGCTGAGAGAGTCCAAGCTGCTGCCTTGTCTGCCCAGGGTAGGCAGGATGAAGACTGAAGTTCACTGCCTTCTTCCCAAACCTCTCTCCTGGAAGCTGCTCAGGTTTTCAGCTCATCAGCAGAGTAGGTAGCAGCAGCAGGATTTCTGCTTCCCACTTGGCTTTAGTTTTTTGGGTTTTAGTAAAGTTCTTTGCTCAGCACCTGCTCAGCTCTTCAGGTGAGTGATTTTTGCATCTCTTCTTCCAAGCTGATTTTCTGGAATCTGCCCTGGACCTGCAATGGCAATTCCATGGGCAAGAGTCCCCCTGGTTTTTAGTTCAAGACATTTCAGGGGCTTCACATTCCCCTTCGAGGTGCTCAACAACTTTGGTGCAGCATCTCTCAGCCTGGGAGCCTGGGGCCTTTGGGATGAAGACTCACCGGAAGGACAATGATTCTCTGCCCCAAGTAAACTCTGCAGAGAGGGTGAAAAAGCACTTCTTCCCAAAATGGCCCTTTCTTGCACTGGAAATATTGGGGAATGACGTCCCCCATGATCAAGGCTTCCGATTCCACTCCTTACTTGACTTTTCTCTCATTTCTCTATTTTAATCTAAATACAAAGTAATGCATAAAAAGCAAAATAACCTCTGAACTATAAGAATCCCCTTTCTTTACTCACCTCTCAAGGCAGAGAATGTGAGCAAAAGACAAAACCACGCTTCCCCTTCTACCCGAAATACAACATAAGCTGCAGACATGGACACAGGATTGTGGGTTTGTGTTATTGCCATCACAGGAACAAAGCCCAGGCCTTACTCTGGCCTCTGCTCAGCTGGCCGCGACACCATACTGAGATTTCCACAATTTTATTTGGGATTTCTGGAAAAACCTTTTGTTGCAGTTCACTGACCTGGCTCAAGGATGCCACGACATCGAGATTTGGATGAGCGATCTGGCCACATTCACTGGAGCAAAGAAACAAAATCCCACCCAAGTCCTGGAAGGTTGGGGGAGGCATCAACACACAATCAAAATAATGAATATTTTGAGATAACTTACGAAAGACACGCATCTAAATCAGGAGTGCAGCAGAAAAAAAAGGGGAATAAAAAAGAAATCTCCATAGGAACAATCCTGCCAACCAGGCAAATATCTGAATTCTTAGACAGAAGCTTTGAGTTCCACACACAAAACACCACTGGACACTATGGGAAGGATGTAGTTCCCAAGTTGTATCAATCCCACAGGATGCAATCCTGACTCCAATGCCTGTGCCAAGTGTTAACAGTGAGCTGTTAAACAGTTGCAGGGTTCCAGCTCTTCTGTGGCTACATTTCAGTCTGGAATCCAAGAGAATTTTTGCACATGTGTCATTTTACACATCTGAGTGCTTAATCCACTGGGAGGAGGTTGGCACACACATCTTTATTCTGTCAGGACAGAAATGTTATCCTGTAGCAATTCATAAAGCACCTGGGAAGGTCAGCTCATGTTTTTAGCAGCTAATTTTGACAACTTCCATCTCCGAGCGATGAACAGGAATAACAAAAATCTCACTCTTATCCAATTTCCCACAATTCAGATAAGATGAAGTGCGCACATGAAATTTTCTGCTTCCGATACTGAGCACCAAGATAAGCTGAGCAGGGAAGGGTGACAGCAGCTGGAGTCCTCTCCCAGAGCCAGTGCTGCCCTGGGAGCTGAAATCTCCTCCTATGCCAGGAATCTCATGTCTTACCACCCTCACCATACAGCAGCTCTGTTTTAAATCTTTAGGAAGGGGAGAAAAGGGGAAAAAAGCCATGTGTTTTTGAGCACCTCACTTCCAAAATGCCAGATTTTCCTTATCGAAGTCAGAAAAAGATTCTCTTCAAATATAAAAGCTCCTGACATTTCGGTTTTGTGCTTTCCTAGCACTGCCAGTCCAATCCCTGAACAAACACCCTCATTCCAGTGCTTTCCCAATGTAAGACACGAGCAAACTTCACCAGGAATTCAGTCAAACCAAAAAATAAAGCCATGGCTTTGGTTTCCACACTACGATCCTGAAATCCAATAACACCCTCCCTACCCCCTCACCTCTCTGCTGCTGCGATTTAACTGAAAAATAGAGCTGTACAGAGGTGGTTTTTTAATACTTTTCCTGGATGGAATTCTATTTGATGCTGTTAAGCTTTGATGACATACCCCAATGACTGGCTTGGAAGAAATCCATTTAGCAAGCTTGCAAATCACGCTGTTTCAGTTCTGTGAGTGCCCATGAGAAATGTGCATTTTCAATCATAAAAGCTGTAGAAACAAAATGGAACTTGGAGATGCAGACAGAAAAATTCCTTATCAAGGCTTGGCTGTGCTCACAGAACATGTGCTTACCATTTCCAACTCCAGAAAACTACTTACAGAAACCCAAAATACAAGACTGGATCCAAAAGTAAGAAATAAATAAATTTCTAGAAGACAGGTTTTGGGGTTTTTTTCCATTTTAAAGTCAAAATGGAGACTTAGATAAAAACTAAAGCAACCCTCCCGTCTTCCCCTGGTTGCCCTAGGAATATAAATAATTGTAATATGATCCATGCGTGGAGTGCCAGATTTACAGAGGTTCCCTTATGTTTATGTGGCAGGACACCTTGTTTTGGGGAAGCTTGGAGGAAGGAAAAGCCAAAAGTTTGCACTTTTTTCACCTCTCCAAAATGCTCTTTGAATGGGAACAGCAGAGGTTGCAGTGGGGATGAGGGATTAGCAGATCCCACTGCCATCCATGGTGTAATCCCCACCAGCAGCAGATCTTTGAAGCACAGTGCCAGGAACCCAGCAGCTTCCAAAAAGATCAGTCAGTCACGACAAGCTGGGAGAGAACACAACTCTATGGGGAATTGTTAAAACTGACTGAAAATGGTACTCACTGGGCATTTCCTGACATATTTTCCTCAAAATTTCTCCACAATTCAGTCAATGACAATGACAACACCTTTGATTAATTGCAAGAGATGATAATTGGAACAAAATGTGAGATCCTCAGCACTGCAGACAATAAAACCCCACGCAGTAATTTTCCTGGGATTATGAGCTGATGGCCTCTCCCACTGGTTGGGCTGCCTCATCCTTTCCTGAACAGTCTCCTTGCCTGGGTATCCATCTGCTGTCTCCCATCCCATCCCCATTCCTCATTTGTCAGCTCCCTGCATGTTCTCAATTCAATTACTGCACTCTGTTTAGCAAAGCACAGTCCTGATCCAGCCTTGCAGCCCTGGGCACAGGAGCAGCTCAGCTGCTCTTTACACTGCAACAAAGGGGACCTAAATTATACATCAGCACCCTAAAGCACCCAGGAGAGCAACAGAGCCCTTGGAACACAGCTTCAGGAGGGTTTGCTCTTGCAGGAAAGCTGGCTTAAGATACTCTTGCCCTCCCCACTGCATTTCCTTACCCTCTCACTTCTTCTAGTGCAATCACTTGTAGCAACCTACTGCAGGGTAAAAGAACATTTCCATCATCCCCAGAGCGGCTGCTGTTTGTACAAAGCATTGATTGGGTCAATAGTGTGATTGAGATTGCAGTTCCACAGAGAGCAGCAATGAACACAACTGTGCAGATACTCACCGCAGCACCACAGCACTGAGAAGCTCTCTGCTGGTGACAAGGGCTGTGGTATCACGTGCTGAAAGACAGCCCCCAAAGGTGCCATCTCATAGATTGGATCTTAGGAAGAAATTCTTCCCTGTGAGGGTGGGGAGGCCCCGGCACAGGTGCCCAGAGAAGCTGTGGCTGCCCCTGGATCCCTGGAAGTGTCCCAGGCCAGGTTGGATGGGGCTTGGAGCAGCCTGGGATGGTGGAAGGTGTCCCTGCCCATGGCAGAGGTGGAACAAGATGGTCTTTAAGGTCCCTTCCAACCTAAACCATTCCATGGTTCTTTGATTCTCATTTGTGCTTTTTTTTTTTTTTTAAGTGATGTTGTATTTTGCACAAATGCCTGACACTCTTTTACCCCCACCCAAATCTGCTATTTATATGTCTGTCACAACAGACAAGAGCATAACTCTGCAAGGTGCTTAAGAGACACCCTTGAAAGCTGAATCCTCAGGATATTGCTGACCTTGAAGGGCTGAAGCTCTTTCTCTTTTTTCCATTTACCCTTGCAGATGCTGCAGCAAATAAACTGAGCCTTGTGGTCAATGAGATCAACATAAAGCAAAAAGGAACTTCTAATCTTTCTCTGTTAAGAAGAGATGAAATCAGTGCAGGCTCTGTAAAATAAGAGTAATGGGAACTGTTCACAGTTGTGAGTTTCTGCAACAACCAAGTGCCTCTCATAAGTGATGAGGGACAGATCAAAAGCTGTGCTTGCCTTGCTTAGAATAGAGTTTCTTTCCCAGTTTTTCTACTGGAACATGTCTGAATTCCTCTTTTTCATTTTGCTGGGATGCTGTTTGGGGCAGGTGATCCTACCTTCCTCCTGGATCAACCACCTTGTCCTGACAGAGGCAACAAAAAGGTGGAGCAGTCCCTGGGAAAATGGCACTGTGTCCATACACTCTTGCTGTTAACCATTATTGTGGCATTCCTGACTGAGACTGTCAGGATTCTGAAGGGTTGAGACTGCAGGAATTAATTCTGTTTCATGAGAAGGAAAAAAAAATTACATTAAAAGTGTAAAGAAATAGCCTTATTCACACAATCTCTCATTCACATGCTTCAAGATGGAGAAAAGTCTTAGGGAAACAAACATAAAATGCCGAAAAATTCTTGTAATTCTAAAAAAAAAATTAATTCTTTGTAATAACAATACAAACTCTAAAGGTCTTTTTTACATACGATTTTGAACTACTGGCTTGCCATAGTAGTCTTCTAAGGATGAACAACCTCTGATGATACCTAGAAACACATTTTTCTTGCAGACTTTGGTTCTAAATGTATTTTCCTTTGGCTCAACATTTTGGCAATACTGATGTGATATTGAGCCAAGAGGCTTTCCATCAGTGAGACACACTCTTGCAGTGGATTTTAATACCAATCACCTTCACATTCACCTGTAATACAATAAATATTTAAAAGGCCTTTATCGACTTCAACTCACAACGATTCTGAAAAAACTGCATTTTATTTGCTTAAAAATAATTGATCTATTCCCAGACAGAATCATTTAAAATAAAAACAAGATTATAAGAAAAACAGTAGAAAATAAACAGTACTGAAAGACTGTTATTTTGATGGAACACCCAGACTATCACACTAGACAGACAAATGTACCAGTGACAACATCTTCAGACAGAGACCATCACAAACAGCCGTAAGCTTTAAAATGTGTCTGTCCCTGATGAATCTGAATCTCCATGTGCACTGCTCAGACTCCGTGTTTCATTATCTGTGTTCGTGCCACGCAGCTGTGCTGACACCTTTGCTGCAGTCAGATGTGGATTCAGATGTGGGGCAGCATCCTCTCCTAAGGAAAAAAAGAAAAAAGGAAAACAAAAGTCATTGTTGCTGTCTGTGACCAATGACTGAACTCTACTGAAGTCATCCATATTCCATGGAAATACAAGCGCACAGACATCCTTGCTGTCCACAGTTCTGGGGCACTTCAGAGGCTGCTGCTTCAGCCAGCAGAACTCTCCTCATCAGGGAACAAACGGATGACTTTCTGTCACCGTACAGAATCACAGAATGGCTTGGGTTGGAAGGGACCTTAAAGCTCATCTTGTTCCAACCCCTGGCCATGGGCAGGGACACCTTCCACTATCCCAGGTTGCTCCAAACCCCATCCAACCTGGCCTTGGACACTTCCAGGGATGGGACAGCCCCAGCTTCTCTGGGCAACCTGTGCCAGTGTCCCACCACCCTCACAGTCCAGGATTTTTTCTAGTATCTAATCTATCCCTACCCTCTGTTAGGTTCAAGCTATTCCCCTTTGTCCTGTCAGTCCATGCCCTTTATAAAGTCCCTCTCCAGATTTCTTGTAGGCCCCATTAGGTACTGGAAGGACTGAGTTGTATTACACTGGGATGTATTTACATACAGATACACCATACGTACACACACACACATATATATATAAAATCTCCACTAGACCCAGAATAATTTCAAATATGTACACTGGTGTTTCTGGTGTTTTCCACAGCATTGAAACGGAATCCATAAATACAAACAATATTTCCAAATTCCATCCACATTTCTGTTTGAATCAAACCCTCAGAAAACTTTCCTGTTTTTTCAGACCATGTATCTATATACCATCATAAACTGCAAAGCAATATCAGTTGAAGCCACTGGGTACAAGTCCTACAGAGAAAAACACCCTCTCAGTGCTTCAGCTGCCCAAAACAAAAGTGAGAAATGGTTTCAGCTCTTCCCTATCTCCAACTCATTTCCCTGACCCCTTAAGGGTCCTTCTTGCTTCTCCTTTGTGGTTCTTCCATTCTCCCATGTGTACAGACTCCCCCCTGAAGGGTCCTCTGCAGGACTTTACGAGCCAAGTTCGCCTTCCAACAACTCTGAGATGGCACCTGGCCACTTCCCAATCCTGTGATCTGACCCTGCAAAATGTGGGACATCCTGGGAGAGGGACATGCCCCTGCAAGGGAGGGGGACACATCCCACAGAGCTTCCAGCAGCACATCCCTGCAGTGCCCAGATGTCCTCCTGCCTGGGAAGATCTGCAAGGGTAGAGAACAACCTGCGGCCAGACCTGAGCTGGGATGGGAGAAATTGCCATGGGCAAAATTGGATTTAGCCAAAGGAAGGAGACAAAGATGAATCAATTCATGGAGCAGGAAGAGCAAGACATGAAGCAGGCTAGAGACAAAGAATGAAGGAACTAAGGAGAAATGGCACTGGGAGAATGGCACAACATTCACTCAACTACAGAAAGAGCATTTGGAGATTTCAGTGTCCTGGGGACATTTAAGTGCAGCAGCTACAAGCAAACCAAACATATCTGAGTCCGTGTACAACAGCAAAGGCTGTCTTGGAGCTTGTTCTTATTCCAGTGAGCTGTAACAATTCTCCCTTCCTCTGTGATAGACTAGGTAATTAAAACACTATTTTCCCAATAAAACTAAAAAGTTAGGCATTCTTTCACCCCAGTTAATTATCTGCTATGTCACTGAAGCAGTCATCTGCATTCCTCTGACTAGCAGCAAAGCACGCTTCGAATGGCTAATTAAAACAAAACCCCACTGCTAAAATAAAATTCCATCAGAGTTTTTCCTGCTAGAACAGCAGCCAACAACCTGGGACGTCAAACATGAGCGAGGCCAAAGACAGTAAAGGCAGGACATGGAGCAACCTGTGCCAGCCCAGCCTCTTGCTGTTCATGAAGGCAGCAGGAGCACAAGAGCATTGCATTTTTCCCACAGGGAATCAGCACATCCCCTGGAGAAGGCTTTGGGGAGACCTAGAGCAGCCTTCCAGGACCTAACGGTGCAATGCCCAAGGAAATCTGGTAAATCATCCTCTGCTAGAGCACCTCTCCAACACTAGATGTAGTTTGATGCTTTCAAATCTTGACTTTGTTAATAATTTCCACAGTTGTGTCACATTCCATGATGTCATTGTTTCAACAGCTGTTTTCGGGTTTGTTAAAAAAAAAAAAAAAGAGGAAAAAAAGAAAAAATGGAAGGAAAAAAGAAAGTAATATTCCTGTATCCCAAGGCTCTGTCAGAACTTCTCAAGTCTTTGATTCTGGGAGTGCTAAAAGAAAGTATCATATTAGTCTGCATTCCTCCTAACACATACTCTAATATATTTTACAGATATACTATAGTCCAATTTTACGGTAGGTATAAAAATGCTTAAAGACAGAAAAACTAAAAAGAATAATTCCATCTACTTGCTCGACAGAAAAGTTACCAGGTCCTGAGCTATCAAAATATCCTTGAACTTAAAAATACCCAAAGTCAACATTGCCCTTTTTTAAAAGACAGAAATCTGAAGTCTTTGACTTCATTAAATTCACACAGAAAATACAGAACATGGATTTTCAGCATTTTAATTGTGAAAAAACTGTGGATATCGTATTTCAGCTAGATGGGAGATTCTGCTCCATGACTGTAACTTCCCAGGATAAAAAGCTGCTAGTCCTGAAACCCTACATTGGCCCAAAAAATACAGCTACCAAGCTACTCTCATATGTGCTTTATCATCATTACCTTTTGCTGAGTGCAACCTCGTGCACGCACAGTGCATAAAACACATTCTATACACATATAGGGAGGGGTGTGGGAATAAAGACACAAATAGAGGCAGGCTGGTTTAAATCCTTGCATAGCCCTTGGTCTGCTCCTTCTTTAATAATGCAATATTCTATTTTATCTCTTTCCCTCATCAGAAAACAGCTCATAACCAATATTAAGATGGTTTCCTCTTTAACACTGAGTTTCTCACCAGCACAAATATGCAAACTGCAGTGGTTAAAATCTTTCGATATGCCATAAAAATGGAAATGAAAATGTTTTCCTTTATAAAGCAGGAAAGGGAAGGCAGGCAGGTAATCTTCATGGCTTTCTTCCCCCTTTTTAGAGGGTCTGGGAGTACTCAGTACAATTTTGCAATCATGTAGTTAGGTATATTTATAAAAATTTTCCTTGTTAAAATCCAATAAATGGAGCATGTGACCTTAGGTGACCTCCAGTTTTCCAAATTCATTGTCACCATTGAATAGAATAACTTCATATAAACTGTGAAAACTGATACCCTTGGTAAAAGTGTGAGAGTTCTTGGCTGGTAGGAACTCAGCAGTGACTGAAAACATCTTAGTGACCCACTGATGGAAAAGGTCACATTTCAGATCAGAGATTTCTCCTGTTCTTGGCACTCTGTAACAAATTCATGTACAGTACTAAATTTCCAGACCTTTGTTTAACAGAAGCATAAAAATTAATGGTGTGTCAACCATCCAGTGACCTGTGAAGGGAGTTTTTCTCTAAGAGGTACCATCACACACAGAATATGCCATCTACAAAGTGTGTCATGAATGTGTGCCAAAGGAAAAAGGAATTAACCACACTGAAGGAAGGTTTGGTTACTAACACCATATGGCAACAGCAAGAACAAAGAAAAATGTTTAAATCGTTCTTTTTAAATTTTTCTATTTGGCAAAATAAAAAGACTAAATAAATCAGACTTTTAAGCCAAATGAAAACCATGTGCTTTAACTCCTTCAACTGGATGTCCATATATTAAATAAAACTATTTTAATCCATCTGGGGATGAAACAGAGCCATATCTTATAAGTGAAAAGTGTAATAATGGAATCACAGAATGGTTTGGGTTGGAAGGGACCTTAAAGCTCATCCAGTTCCAACCTCCTGCCATGGGCAGGGACACCTTCCACTACCCCAGGTTGCTCCAAGCCCCAATGTCCAACCTGGCCTTGGACACTTCCAGGGATCCAGGGGCAGCCACAGCTGCTCTGGGCACCCTGGGCCAGGGCCTCAGCACTCTCACAATCCAGAATTTTCTTCTGATATCTAATCTAAACCATCTCTCCTTTGTAGCCATTCCTCCTTGTCCTGTCACTCCATGCCCTTGGAAATCATCTCTCCCCACCAAGACAATAAATAGGGAGGGATTTGAAGGATCAGGACCCAGGTTATTTTTCAGTATAAAACCAGAACCCTAATTACTGTAATTACCTACATATTACTTCCTAAAATTTCAAAACAATCCTCCCTCTACTCCCCAACTGCAGCAGCTCACTTCGAGAGCAAGAATAAACTTCCAAGACTGTAAAAACAACTCCAGTGCAGTGCTCTCATTCCTTTAATAGCAGGGGCTGATAGGAATGGCTTGTTTCTTCTTCTGCCAGATTCCAGCTGCTTCTCTTTGTTTATTCCTGACTTCAAAGTTTCAAACACTGTCCTGTCCCAACAAATAACTTCCTCCAGATGGCATTAGCTCAAGTGCTCTGAGCACTGGGATAGTATAGCACCTGCAGATCTAACTCAGCATCTTAAAATCTTCATTGAAGGTGCCTCTTTTTTTCTCTTTTTTTTTTTTTCCCGGTCATTCCCCCATTTTGCTTTTTCCCTACATAAAAAGATTTACATCTGGCATATAGTTACAAAGACCATTAGCAGGGAAACAGAGTTGTCAGAAATTCTTTACGCTAATGACTAAAGTAAAGTAGAAGAATAAATGTCTGCAGGCTCAAAGGGAAAAGAACTACTGTCAGTAGAATCATTTTATAGAATCATGGAATGGTTTGGGTTGGAAGGGACCTCGAAGCTCATCCAGTTCCAAGCCCCTGCCATGGGCAGGAACAACTTCCACTATCCCAGGTTGTTCCAAGCTCTGCCCAGCCTGGACTGGAAGACTTCCAGGGATGGGGCAGCCACAGCTTCTCTGGGCACCCTGTGCCATGGCCTCACCACCCTCATAGGGAAGAATTTTTTCCTAAGATCTTACCTAACCCTGCCATTTGTCAGTGGGAAGCCATTCCCCCTTTTCCTGTCACTCCATCCCTTGTCCCCAGTCCCTCTGCAGCTCTCTTGAATCTCCTTCAGGCCCTGGCAGAGGCTCTAAGGTCTCCCTGGAGCCTTCTCCAGGCTGAACATCCCCAGCTCTCTCAGCCTCTCAGTCTCTCTTATCTGCTCCTCCATTCTCTTATCTGTTCCTCTCTTTTCTCCTTTCAGCCTCTCCTATCTGCTCATTTTACCTGTAAGCAAACCTGTGAGGTACAAATTTGTGCCAATATGTGTCCTGTCCATGTCTCCATGGGTTTCTGTGTCATACCACACTGAAATTCACTCACTTTCGTACATGGCTGTACAGGCAAGTTACCAAGTAGAGCAACCCAAGAAGTGGCATTTTTGGCAAAATCAAAATTATTCCAGACTTGCTGGACTAACATATACTGATAAGAAATATCCATATTTTGATGTAAGTAATTCTGAAGGCTGCACTGAAATGAGAAATTACACTGCAGTGTCAGTCAAGCTACTAATTACAATGATATTTAGCATTTCCAGTTCAGAGCCATATTTAGCTGTACCATGCATATTGGCTATTTAACATTTCTGGAATTTAATTGCTTATAAAGTTGGAAGTGGATAGGCTCTAGAACTAGTCACATGGCTTTGAGATGGAAAAGAATACAATCTTCTCAGGAATAAGCAGGGCCAGTAACAGGTTCTCAAATAATCCATTTTTTTGGGCAGAGTTATTCTCCATTCATTAGAAATGACAGTTCCTCCTCCAGAGCTTTTCTTGCTCTGGCCACCTTGAATCCATGGGCTTATTTAGGTTATTGGGGAGCAGTTGGCCTTTCTCAGCTCTGCCAGAAATAGGCTTTTGAGGGCAGGGACTCTCTCCTTGCTGTGGGAATGCTTTGCTAAGCATTTACCTGGCTGCAGGTGAGAGCTCTGCCTTCCACTGGGACAGAAACGCAGAGAGCAAGAACAAATGTCCTTCAAATGCCTGCAGTTCTCTTTTTGTAACTCCATCCCAGACTGTCCCAACTGAGCTGTTTCATGACAAACAGAAAAGGCAAAACAAGGCCAAATTTCTAGGGCTGAGTTACATGAAAGGAGTACATTTACAATTAAAACACTTGAGTTGTTTTACAGAAATGGACAGACATCTGTAGGACTTGAGCCAAAAATGTCTGGATTTAAAAGCACGAGTCTACTGCTGGAGCTGAAAAAACACAGTTTCATTCTCAAAGGCTGCAGCCAACTCATAAACTTCCATAAGTGGGCCACAGACACCAGTGGAGACAGAAAACTATACAGTAAG
>VZRL01005371.1:0-11944 GCA_013397895.1 Origma solitaria | reverse complement strand
TTGCCTTTTGGTGCCTAAAATCTACTCTGCTCCTTTAGATCTGGCATCTTTTGCTCTGTAGAATCTCTCACTGCTTAACAAATTTATTCCCTGGCCACATCTCTTGCTGCTGTTTCCCACCAAATCCCTTCCAAAAGATGCGTAATGATCTTTCCAAATAACTACAATAATTATTAATACTAAGAAGAAATATTAAAAGTGAATTTGATTTTTCCATAGAGATGGCTGTGATTTTTGGATGTGCAATTGGCTCAAAACAAACAGTCTTTCCTTAACATTTTAGCACTGCTGTTTCTAGGCTGCAACCATTTTCCTGAGGAAAACTGAGAGGAGGCTCTGTGGTAAATACTGAAGCAGCAGCTTTTATTTAAGAATAAAAAAAGA
This sequence comes from Origma solitaria, assembly GCA_013397895.1. NCBI lineage: Eukaryota > Metazoa > Chordata > Aves > Passeriformes > Acanthizidae > Origma > Origma solitaria. The sequence continues at coordinate 11,560 of VZRL01005371.1, read as the reverse complement.
GAAGTTCCTTACTGTTCCAGAGTCTTTGAAAAAGCACCAGGAAAATGTGTATCTTATGCAAGGGCTGGGGGGAGGAGTAATCCCTAAATCCACAAGACATAACCTAGGTAAACAGCTGGTGGAATCAGGAGAATCTGACAAGTGATAATTAAAAAACTGCAGATCTAATGCTGTAATTAATATTTTACTTATTCAGTAAAACTAAATATCACCTACATACCATTTTTCCCCCTAATTTTATGCAAAATCTAACCAGCAAGTGGACAGGAAGGTAATGTCAAAAGCATATTTGTATAATGTATTGGCTCTGTTGTTCACACCTTCATGTTTGGAGCTCCAAAAGACATTTTAATGCCTGTATCTGAAACAAAATTAAGAAGCTAAAAAAAAAGGAACTTGAATGATCAATCATGGGAATTCACACTTAATTCTAAGATAAAGTTCTGCTGAATTCCCTTAGGATGCAGAGTCAGTCAGTGCAAACCCAGCAGTAGGACTGGTTCCACTGAGCCCTCCTATCTTAATGATATTAATTGCGGCAATATTGCCTCCAGCTTATCTACATCGTGCCACAAGTGCCAGACATAACATCATTCACAGCCTACTTGGGGAGTGGCAAGGAAAAGAAATAAAAATCAAAGCATCTTTTTAATTCTTAGAAGTTACATGGCCTCCTTTCATTGAAAAATAATTTAAAAATATTTTACACGAATAATTAAAGTTGAGCAACCGAAGTCAAGTGATGTTTCAGCATCAATTAAGATTTGAAAATGAACATAACTGGATAATTCCAAGCACCTCTCACTGTCCAGCCCTGCAGCTCCCCAGATATAAGATACCCAAAAAAATCCTTAGGAACCTCGGAGGACAAGTTTCAGTGAATCTGTGTAAGAAGTCACAGGCTACTTCCTACCACTAAAAGTGCAATGAGAGACCTTGATGAGCTCTCCCTCAAACAAGAGGATTTCCTGGGCAAGGAGGTTTTATCCCCTCCAGCCACGGCAGCAATCTGCATCCAGATTTGAGTGAAAGTTAGGGAAAGGGTATCAGAACGAAAAGAGAAAACTTTCTGCCTGAAGGGCAGTGCTGCAGGGCAGAATTTTCTCATTGCAAGTCACTCCTCACATGTAACAGTCACTAAATGCATTCATATAATAAAAAATTAAATAAGGTACACTCGGTATAAAAAAGATTCAAATAACAAGTGTTTTTCTAGATGACCACAAAAAAAACAGCTTTATTTCTCTACTCTGAATACTTAAATATTCACATGATCCTATGCATTTGTTTTGATGATTTTCACTAACAAAGTAATGGGATTCCCCATATGGAAACTGTTTGCCAAGACTCCCATTACTGTACTACCATTACAATGACCTGGCATATTAAAGTGCTTATACCTACAGCACAATTACCCAAAATTTTTGTAATTACATCTTTTCAAAAGAAGATGATGAACGTTTTCCCCAGCAACAAAACGAAACAAGACAGAACAAAGCCAGCCCTATACAGTTAGTATTTTCCAATGGTCACTCTAAATAAAACATCTCTACAGAAATGTCTAGCACATGAACAAACAAACTTATTAAAAATAAATCTTTTCCAGCCTTTTGTTTAGCAGCAGAAGGTGGGCACTCCATGTCTTACCATTTGTGGATAACAATAACCTTTGGAAAATGTATAGGAATAAGCAGTTCTAGGAAGCTTAGAGACGCAAACAACTTTTCTGTTAGCTCAGCAAGAGGATTGTAGCAACCTGAATAAGTAAGCACATGTTCAAATAAAGAAAACATAAAGTTTGGAATTAACACGGAAGATTTGGGAGCTCAGTGTTATAGAATCATAAAATCATTTAGGTTGGAAAACATTTCCAATATCTTCAAGTCCAACCATTAACCCACCACCACCATGTTCACCCCTAAACCATGTTCCTAAGTGCCACATCCAACACATTTTCGGAACGCTTTCAGGGATGGTGATTCCACCACTCCCCTGGGCAGCCCGTTCCAAATGCCTGACCCACCTTCCAGTAAATAATTTTTTTCATAATATCCGATCTGAACCTCCCTTGGGGCAAATTGAGACCGTTTCAGACCTCTGGTCCTGTCTGTGTCCAGACTGTATTTTGACCTGCTCTTGAAATGAGCACCCAGTGTGATGACAAGTAACTCTGCCTTCACAATCTCATGTCTGGGACCAGAAACTTGGAAAGGTCTAAGAGTAAACAGATGATTTTATCTTGTGCTATTTTAAAGTTTGTTAAAATCTAAAATGATTAAACTATGTGCAATAGAGATAAGCATTCCTCCTTGGGGAAAAAAAAAAAAGAATACAAAAACCTTGGCCTGTTACATGGGAAAGAATAAAACCAAAATTCCTTTGCAATAGTTGGGTGAATATGAGCTCTAAACCACTAGAATAAATGAGCTGGAGAAATGTATTGCTCTACATTTATGTTGCATATTAAGCACAGTACACCACCTTCTCAACTCTCTCTTAGACACATCAGTGATTTTAATACGACAGCCCCTCCATCTCTGCTAAGTGAAATAAAACACAGGGAGCACTGCAGGCAGCTCCCACCAACACCGTGCCTCTTGAAGGATCCACTGCCAATGAACAGCTCCCCAGCAGCACCAGAGAAACCAACAACTCCTGTCAGGAGCTGCTCCACACAACCCTTCGAGCTGGGCCTTGAACAGAGCCCTTTACATCAGGCTCTCATTTGGGCAGATGCTCTTTGCCTCTGAAGCTGCAGTCACACGCACACAAAGTGAAATTTGGGATGCTGGATGCACCAGCTTCCTCCAGGAAGCACTCCAGGTCTTTGACTCTTCCCAGTTCAAGCTCTTGGTGCCAAACTGGTGAGCACCCAGCTCATCCACAGCTTCCCTCAGTGCTTTGGGCCATGAGCATTAATAGAGCTTTAGGCAGCCTGAGAGAAAATCATTTATCAGCTCCCTGGGTTGAAATATCCCTGGCCAAAATACAGTGAAATCTGCAGTGCAAAGGAGCATATATGGAAATCCAGCTTACATGTGTGGGAGCAGAGTGTGGGCTCAGCCTGGTGATGGACACAATTTGGAGTTATCCAACCATTCAGGCTGGAAAAGACCTCTGAGGTGAAGGGCACAAACCTGGCCCTGTGCATCATCACAGAACACACACCTGAATTTAGGAGCTGTTCACAGGAACAGCAATAACACAAAGCTCCTTAGGAAAGCAGCTTTTGCAAACCCTCCACACACCCGACAATGACAGAGCCAATTATTTAGCACAATCGTGATCTGACACGATGACACCCAGTGTGTGCCAGCAGGAAAAGCACAATGGTAAAAGGAAGTTTTATCTCGTGTGCCTCATGGAATTTAATGGCTCCCCTGTATGTTACCTGAAGCAAATTCATTCACATTATACACACAATACACTCCCAAGTTCAGCAACACTTTCTCTGCAAGTATCAGATAAAGCAATCTGTTTACTGGCAGTTTCTTGCACATGCTACAATAAGACCAGAATTTTAAGAAACATTATCCATTCTTTTCTTTCTTTCTGCCTCTTAAATATCAGGGAAGAATTGAGTTTGGAATATACTTAAAATTCAGTACATCTCCAAGTTGGGGAATATGTTTTCTCTCGTCATTACTCTGTCACTGAGCATTATGCTGCCTACACATGAGCAGGAGAGAACAAATGCTTAAAGATCATCTTTCTTTACACACAACACTTAAATGTCACTGTTATTTGATGCAATATTGGGGGGCTTTTTTAACTTGAAGGGAGAGAAGACATATGTTGCAAGATCTCTTGCAACAGGATTGTCTCCTACAATGTTGGAAGCCAGGAAAGGGTCTGGGTCATGCCTGGGGCCTCTCTCACTAATTCTGCAATGCAGACTGCAATGTAGTTTTAACTCTATTATTACAGAGCTCTCCAGTCCTTCCCTATTCCTTCAGATGAGAAGTAAACAGGTTAATGCAGACTCATTGTACACTGCTCTGTATTTTTAGAGAGCTACTTGGAAAGGGAGTAGTGCAGTATCCAAGTGCAGCTTTACTCACACAACCTACATTCATCAAGCACAGAAAGTTTCCTGGAAACCTATTCTAAATCTGATAAGAAAAATCCTCATTAAGAATCATTTGCTTGTTTAATTTTCACTTATTGGGCTTTAATGTACCATAAAAGTAATAACAACAGTACCTTAACTAAATTCTGTTTGTCTTGTATTCATTAATTTTAGAAGAACACAAAACTGCCTGTAGATACAGGAAGCTGCTGGAAAAGAAAAAGGAACCAATCACAAACTCAAACGAGAGGAATTTTTTTTTTCTGGAACACGGAGTTCAACAAAAATGTATTCTGTTCACTGTACACACGACACCAGTGGGAATAAGAGCCAGTTCAAGTTCTAAGTTACCATTACTTGGGTAATGGCTTCAAGCTGCAAGGCACAGCTGTACGGGCCCAGCCAGACAGGCTATCACAGCAATGCTTTGATAGCATGGGGCCCTTAAGTGTCAGGATATAGAAAAGGCAGCAGTTGTTGGCTGTGAAAACAGTCTGATACAAACCAGATGGGCACTCACTTGATGGGCAACACAAAGGAAAACAATTGGCTCATTCAACAAAGTCAGGCCACTGCCCCAGAGAATTAACAGAAGACAATAACAGTCAACCAGAGTTGATGCAAACAAGAAACAGCCATGTGGTTACGGTTTAAGGAATTGTTTGTCCTCAGACTAAACATAAAGTTTTGATTTCTAATTCTCATATTCATTAATTTCAGTCTCGTTTACAAGTCCCTTCTTCCTCCAAAGTCTTCCGTGTAATTCATTTATGTAGCACCAGCCTTCACACACCTACTTAAACATGAAAAAAAAATCTATGACAAAGGCAGCTATATTAATCTAATGTTTCCTGAGGAATGCCAAGACCACAGACAGCTTTCTGAACTGTGGCAGAACAACATTAGAGATACACAGAATGTTATTAGACACATTTGCATGCATATGGCAATGTATTTACTGATTCTTTTTGATTTGAAATGCATAAAGCCCAACAGGTCATATGCTGGGTTACCAGAGTACAGATGTCCTCCAGTTTTGTGAAGAGTTCTTCAGGCTTCATACTTAGGGTTTTCTTTTAAGCAAACTTCAGATCAATTATGTTGCCACATAACAGTTTTGTCAGGCTACAGTAAAAAAATCTATTAAAATAGCTATTACCAAAACTTTTTTGAAGCAATCAAAAATTTAAAAACTGCCTATTTCAGCCATAACTCCAAAAATCCCCAGTCCACTCATTTTTAGAAGCTTGTAGAAGATTATGGTCCAAAATCTTAATTGCTCTTGCTGTTTTATTACAGGAAATATGAAAGTGACATGTGCAAAGGTATTTTGATTACAAATTACTTACAGAGATTGCACAATAACTCAGACCTCTAAGGGCCTTCTGCAATTTCACTCTCAGACTGAAAACATCTGAACTTTCTTTTCATATACTTCAAACTATTCCCTCTGGCAGGCCCTGCACGGTGGAGCTCCACAGGAGTGTGAGTGCTTGGATGGCACCACTGAGAGGCAGCCCCAGACCTGGATACCCAAGCAAGGACCTGGACATGGAGATGAAATCAGTGGAACTTGTGAAATCAGTGTCCTGGGCCCTGTCAGCTTTAGCACACCACCACTCCTCATGGAATAACAGAATGGTTTAGTGTGGAAGGGACCTAAAAACCCATCCAGTTCTACCCCCTGCCACGGGTAGGGACACCTTCCGCTATCCCAGGTTGCTCTAAGCCCCATCCAACCTTGCCCTGAACACTTCCAGGGATCCAGGGGCAGCCACAGCTTCTCTGGGCAACCTGTGCCAGAGCCTCACCACCTCACAGGGAAGATTTTTTTTCCTAATATCTAACCTAAGCCCAGTCTGAATGTATGGTTCTCATGTAACAGGCTGACTCTGGAATGACAGAGGAACGGAGTTTGTCCTTTAAGAAAGTGAAAAAAAACCCTCTCTGAATTAATGAATCAGAAAGTCAGGCCCTAATCATCCTCTAAAGTGGTTCTAGCCCTCAGCTGCTGTGGTTCTCCAGCCTGTGAGCATGGCTTCACTTGAAAAAAACCCAAAACACAACCTTGGCTGCATTCAAACCAAACCACCACATACTATAGGTAGAAAAACCAGGTTTTACTTCAGTTTGCTGCCATAAGCACAAAGCCAACCCCCCGACAAAGCCGATGTGTGCTGTGCTCTCTCTGAGCTAAAACATCTCCCTGGCAGAACCGCGGGGCCGATTTCCAAAAGTGCAGCCAAATTCTTGAAACCTCCACTGCAGGGCTGGGCTGTCACATCATAGCAGAGAAGACTTTGCCTGCAGCGCTGCTATTATTCATTTTTCACATCATATATATCAAGGTCAGACCACATTTTCTACGTGCAGCTGAAATTTTGGGTTGAGTCTCTCTGTTAGGTCGTTACTAGAAAATTACGAACCTTAGGAACAGAACAGCCTTTATTTATCAAGCCATAACCTCAGAGATACTGGCAGTCGTAGGCTTGCATTAAAAGCAGATGAGAGAGGAGCAGAAACCTCCTTAAATCCCAGGTCTGCCTGCACAGGCAAACCCCAATTGCTCTTGTAAAAAGGGTCTTGGCCATGGCCCGTCAGAGAACGCCTGCACATAAAGGCCAGCTGGAGCAGGGGCAGGCACGGCTGCCAGGCTCCCTCAAAGTGAGGATTCCAACAGGAAACTGCTCCCCCCTTTCTCTTCTCTTCTCTTCTTTTTTTTTTTTTTTCAATAAGGAAGGAAGCTTCATCTTCAGAAACAAGCATTCCCTGTGTAATCTCTCTGCTCGCTGTCTCTAGGAGTGGGTCCAATTACTGAAATAAGCAACATGCACTTCTGAGAAGTCAATCGTGTTTTACGCTGTAACTCAAACTAGTAAATATTTCCCATTCATAATTCTGATTTACGTAATGGGGCACAATGGGAGCTGTTAAGTAAATGAAACAATTTTCTCAAGATCTGTAATTGTGGTTTCAGGATTATAAAAGCTCACTAAAAGGGAAAAAAAGTCAGAAATTAAGCAACTTGCAACAAATTCTGTGCTTTTTACTTCTACTGAAGATACAGTGGCCTGACGAGGACAGACACTGCAGCTGTTTTAGTGTCTTTAAACAAACACAGCTCTGCCTAACTCTTGCAATATGTACAGTGCCTAAAACAAGGTCATGATATGCAACCCTGAGATTATTACTTTACTTTAACAACCTGAGTTAGGATGGAGAGCAGCAGATCATCCTATTAAGTCTAACCTGCCTTGATTGGCTAATTTTGAGCCAAAACATAAACATAATTCTACCAGACCCAGAAGAGGTGAGATAAATTTTCATTGTTCACGTATTCACATGGTTGATTATTTATTAATTTGTATTAAAAATACATGCTTATATGACATTAAAAAAGAAAGAGTTAACTGGAAGGCAAAGTCATGCTGTACACAAATAGTTACTTCCCTGCAGCCAAAGCACTGCAGGGAAAAAAAATGCATTTCACAGACCCACTCCATATTTTCTGTCACACTCAACAACTTTCACTCAGGTTGTTTAGGACTGTGCTTAAAACCAGCTCTTCTTTCTTTAAAATCAAAACGTAAGTTTTAGATTAGAGCAGAATGACAACACATACAAAAGTTCTAAATCTAAATTAGGTTTTTCTAGGTCTAAGGGTTTTTTTCTCTCCTGAATGACAGCACTCATGATAAAAACCAGAACACAGTAGTCCACAGACAAAGTTTAACCCATCTCCATCATTTACTACTGTTCCTTACAAATGCAGTCTCATTCGCAAGCGATATTTCAGACACGAGGATTTGTTGCACTCCACTTACAGAATTAGTTGTACGGAAGATGAAGAGGGTTTTACTCCAGCTTTACGTTAAGACAAGTTATTCCACACTATTACAAAACCCAGCCTCATGTGCAGCCTCAGCACGGAGCAACAGGTCACGCATGACAACTTTAATCTTCACTCACCAGGCCTGACTCTATTTTTTAACAAGAATGCGACTTTGGCAGCCTGCATTTCTCAAAATCAGCATGTTATCAAAGAGTAGCATTATCATTATTTACATAGTGCTCTTCATTTGGAAGACATCCTAGGTAACATTTACTCCATGCTGTTGCCTTATTTGAAAATTTCATGGGCTCCTATTCTTAAGAAATTAATCCTGTGGGCATGAGAAACCTATATTTATATTTAATTATAGGCAGTCTTTGTATCACTGTATTGAGAAGGTGGAGCTGGACAAACCTGGCTTCTCTTTGATGCATGAAGTCAAAAGTCTGTTTATTCCTAAAGTATCTAGAAAAATAGGCAAATAAAGTACCCAGTAACAACACTGGTCACCAGCATGAAAACTGCCTGCAAGCCAAGCCCCTTCACAATATAATAAGCACTAGAATTTTAAAAATACAATTTGATTGTAGACACAAATCATCTAAATACCCAGCTTTATTGGCAACTTTGGTTTCCTTCATAACTTTACAGCTATGCCTTGCCTCTCCTAGCAGTACAAAAATTTACAAAGCATTAAAAAAGAAAAAGAAAAGAGTTTATCATCTGAGAATGACAGCTTTTGTGAATCCCCCATCTCCTTTGTAGAAGAGGTCTGTGGGCAGATAGTCAGAATTTGTGAGTTATTCATCACTCACCTCATACACACTCATCCTAGGGATTTCCCTCCCACCCAGCCACTCCCCACACCAACAGCTGGCTCCTTCCAGGTTTTATGTAGTGCTTCAAAAAGCTGAATTGAGAGCAATTTAAGAACAGGTAAAGCTGAAGGGAGTCCAGCTGCCTCTGCCCAGGGCTCAGCAAACCCATCACAGTGGGGAGAGCAGAAGCTGCTCCTTCTGTTGCGCTGCTCTCAGACTTGCATGAGCCACTGAATTATAAAAGGCAACATCTGCCTTCCCTGCCAACCAGAAAAATATAACAAACTCAGCACATACTGAAGACATAAAGCCTGCATTTCTCCTATCACGGTGCTATATATGTTTCTCCAAGTTGAAATATGTGTTTGTAATACTCCTTGTCTTCACCTGTCACCAAACAGTATCCAGGCAATGTGTTGCCAGCACCCAAAAGCATCAAGACTTCCTGCTCTGATACTGATGTCTTTTATTAAAAAAAACTAAAAAGAAAAAAAGGGAGATAAGAGACCGACTTAAATGGTTGTTAATCCAAGTAAGGATGGTCATCCTATGGTGCATCTGCCAACTGAACTAACCCAGTCAGCAGCAGGTCTACCTGAGACCTGGAATGGTTCCTGCCTCCAGCTCAGCTGGCACTGATGAAAGGGGCTGTAAACAGAGAGTGACTGAGCAGGGTAAATAGATCTTATTCAGGAAACTGCCTTTGTAGGGTGTAATCTGTGTAAGAGGCTGTAGCATAATCGTAGAGGCATTAACTCCAACCAAATGCCCTGCTAAAAGGGGAACGCTATTTCTGTGAATCGTAGAATCAAAGAACGGTTTGGGTTGGAAGGAGCCTTTAAAGCCCATCCAGTTCCAGCCCCCTGCCAGGAGCAGGGACACCTTCCACCATTCCAGGCTGCTCCAAGCCCCATCCAACCTTGAACATTTCCAGGGATGGAGCAGCCACAGCTTCTCTGGGCAGCCTGTGCCAGGGCCTCACCACCCTCACAGCAAAAAATTTCTTCTGAACATCTAATCTAAACCTGATTCCTTTCAGTTTTAAACCATTGCCCCTTGTCCCATCACTCTCTACCTACATAAAAAGTCCATCTCCCCCCTTTTCATAAGACCCCTTTAAGGTACTGGAAGGCCATAATGAGGTCTCCCTGGAGCCTTCTCTTCTCCAGGTTGAATAATCCCAGCTCTCCCAGCCTGTCTCCAGCCCTCTGATCCCATCTTGTTGCAGTGATACACTGAAGCACATCCATTAGAATAACAAGGAATCTCAATTTACATTCTTCTACCATTGCTGCTAACAAATAGGCATGTGAATTAAACTAGTACAAGACCACAAAAATTGAATGCCTCTTCACAACATTATGACAGCAGATGATGTGCAAAGGGACTTCAGAACTCAATTATATGTCTATAGATGAGCAACAGGTTCAGGAGAGACTGTTCTGATCCTTTTCCATGACCCACCACAACACACAGGCCACAGAACAGCTAAGCCTGCTTACTTTCTAGATGCACATCAGTTCTTTCTTGTTAAACCATGGGCTCAGAGCTGTGGAACCACTAATTTGTGAGAAACTTCTCCCTCCAGAGAAGAACTAACTGGAAACAGCCCTGGGGCTCATGTAAGCATTAAGTACATGGGGAGTCTCTGTCCTTAGGTGGCTTGCCCAAGCCCATTAATTTTTTGTGTGTGTCCCCCATTTATATAAGCAATGTTTGCATGAAAGGGGAAAGCAGGTCAGCCTAGTCAGCTTGCCACCATCTGCTTTTATTCAGAGTTGTTCAAGATCAGTGCCAGTGGGATCAGTGCCCATTAAAGGGGTTTATTGTGTGTGTTTATTTTTTGCTCTTTACAATGAAGGCAACAGCAATTACTGTAAGTTTGTAAAAGTGCACACGGATCATAATCCTCAATACAAAGCTGCTTCAGTCAGATCCCAGCATGTTTACGAATCCTAGACAGGCTGTGAGAAAGGCTGTCCTGGCACAACAATTTCCATAGACTGGGAAGGAGTGCGGTAGTGTCCAGGAGATCAGAGACTTGCATTTAAGAGTTGTTATCAAGACCATCCCCTGTTTGCAATCCACAGCAACTCCAGCTGATTCACCACCACATGAGAGTCTTAGACAGAAGGAAAAGCCTCACATTGGAGCTTGATCCCCAGACAGGCTGACAATAGATGGATTTATACAACTAAAACTGGAACTGGTGGGAGATCAAAGGTAGGCTGCCAAAGTGGAAATAGCAATTTAGAGCTCTCAGCTAGTACATTCCAACTGCTAAGAGTGGATATACAGCAGCAAGAGGTACCCTTCCTTTAAGGAGAATTCTGCCCAGGATATGCCTAGCCACTAGAGACACAAGCTACCAAAACCCCTGAAATGAAACAAAATATAAAAAAAACCCCAATCAATCAAACAATTGTAAAAAACCCCCACCCTAACTGGCAAAAGGGGGGGAAAAAGGGAAAACACAGAGAATTGCAGTAGTAGAACTGTACTGCTTTGGTTCCAGGTAGTCACAAGGGTTTGAAAAATAAATGCAATTATGAATCAATTTTTAAAAAAGAAATTCTAATTAATTTGGATGTAAAATCCCTTACATTTTTAAGACACACATCAGAACAGAAGATCCTCTGAAGCCCCTGGTGTGTGTGTGATGTGATGTAGGCAGTGATGCTCAGCAGGCACCTGGACTAGGCTCCATGTATTTTGAGGCAAAAAGGGCATATAGTGATAGGAAAAGGGGGAATGGCCTTAAGCTGAAGGAAGGTAAATTTAAGTTAGATATTAGGAAGAAATCCTTTACTAGCTGGGGGGTGAAGCCCTGGCACAGGTTGC
>VZRL01005367.1:19845-62096 GCA_013397895.1 Origma solitaria | reverse complement strand
CTAACTTTTATGCCTACTACACAGTTCCTCCTTCCCTTGCAGCTTGTTGCAGCCACGTCTGTGCCAGGAGGCGGCAGGATTCAGCCATCCCCATGGGCATCCATACTGCCCCACAGCACTAGGATGCTGACTGGACACCAAGGACCCCCACATACCCTCCCTCCTACACACAACACCGAGGTCTGGCAGCACAACGTGGGTATGGGTGGCAACAAAACCAGGAAGAACAAAACAGGAAGAACGCTTCACAAAAACCCCACAAGTGGAATCAGATATAAGTAGCTAATAGTCTGGGTTGAATGAAGGTTTTCCTGAAATCCCTGACGGCTTTTAACTTTTTGTGAAGTTTGCTTCCTTATTCTATTTTCCAACAACAATGAACAAAATTATATAAATTTTGGTGTTGCACAGTTACACACCCGTAACTCCAGCTGCACAGAATCGAACTACAGCTAGCAAGGTTCTTGGTACCTACAGTAACTTGCAAGAGTAAAGGCAAGCATAGCATTGTTTCTTCATGTGATTTTCTCCTTCTCCACTACAAATGAACAGATCTCTGGCTCTTGCTCAGTGTTGTCAACACAATGCTTGACTTTTCAATGGATGCTCCAAAAGTATATTACTAAACAAAAAAACCTAACAGTAAAAGAAATGTTAAAGTTGTCATTCTTTTTCTTCCCTCTTCTCATACTTCTCAAATTCTTAGCACTTTATTTGGTTCTTTCTGCTAAATTTTCTTGCAGAGCCAGTAAAAAACCTTCATGAAAGCAGAGAACCTCATGCCATACAAGTGCAAGATCTGGGTCCTTAGAACATTCAGGTTCACAAAGCTAGGAAAAGTCAAGAGACTATGCCACTCCCACTCCATCCCCCCCAAAACAGCAAAAAACCCCAAACCTGAACAACATGGATAAAAACAAAACCACACTAATAGAGCTTTATAAACCTGTAAGGATTATGGCAATTTGGCTATAAGGAGAAAGCCAGTCCAGGAGAAGAGAGACAAAAGAAGGAGCAGACAAATGCACAGATTCATTGTTTCAACTAAGACCAGGAAGTGCAGTTTTCATATGATTAAAATATAAGAGGAAAAGGGAAGGATTTTGTTGTGTTTGTTTTTTTTGTGAACCGAAGGGGCAAGACAGGCTTAAGGATGTTTAATATTGTTTTCAAAGAAACCAAAACACTGTCTGGATTTCAGCTGGAATAGAGCAGATTTTCTTCCCAGTAGCTGAGTTTGGATTTAGGATGAGAATAATGTTGATAACACATGGATGTTTTAGCTGTTGCTAAGCAGTGTTTACACTACATCAAGGACTCTTTGGCTTCTCACCACCCTGCCAGCGAGCAGACTGGGGAACACAAGGAGCTGGGAAGAGACACAGCAGGACAGCTGACACAGACTAGCCAAAGCGATGTTCCATACCATATGGGGTTAGGCTCAGTATATAAACTAGGGGGAAAGATGGCTGGGGGCTGCTGCTCAGGAACTGGACTGTGGTGAACAACTCCACTGTGGATCATTTGTTTTATACAGTCTGATTCTTTTATCACCATTATCATCATCATTATACTTGTCCCTTCCTTTTCTGTCCTGTTAAACTCTACCTCAACCCACAAATTGTACCCTCCCCTAATTCCCTCCCCCGTCCTATGGGGGGCAGGGAGTGAGCAAGTGGCTGTGTGATGTTTAGCTGCCTGTATGGTTAAACCACGACAACTAAGCAAACAATTACAACATTTAATGTCTTCATTAAAGAAATGTTGAAGCCGTAAAACACTGAAAGTTTGAACACATGTTTGTGACACTCTTAAGAGCATTGCTGTTGTCTGCCAGAGCTGCAGGGCACAGCTGAATGTCACAACGAAGCCATTCTGTCTGCCTGCTGCAGCCAAGCACAGCCAGTTCCAACTCCTTTGGCTCTAAGCTGTCTTCACCTTCTCCCTCTTCCCCCTCCCCAGTCATCTCTCCTTTCTTTACTGGATTAGTTAAGGCAGAAAAGAGACAGAAAGGGTATCTAAAACATGCAAAAAGAGAATGGACAAGAATCATAACAGATGCAGGAAACTGCATGTGCAAGATTTCCTATTCAGCAGCAGCAGACATGAGAGCAGCTGAGTAAGGTGCTGGCAGATACCTAAAGCTTGCATAGAAACTTCACCCAGTATACAATGAAACACCAGCAAATATAAACACCCATTGGCTCACAAAATCCCTGAGCTACAAAACACTGGAGGCTGCAACACCTTAGAAAACTCTCTGTACACTTGCCTCTTTCCTGTAACTCTTTTCGTAAACATTGGACCTCAACATAATGGGTTTCACATTCCTAGTTGTGCTGCCACTCCATGCCCTGAAACTTTGCACATGGAAACTCACGTAGGGCAGCACAAGTCAAACCAACCTACACAATCACATACCCTTGCACTGCCCCAAGACAAGTACCAATATACCAGTACAGACAATTCAATCAGGAAAATGATTGTGTGGCGTTTTCCATTCTTTATCTTTTTTTTTTTTTTCAATATGACTTCAGATGAACTTCAGCTGGTTGCCCCAAGAGGGAAATGCAGAGCTTTGTTGCATAAAGACATCTATGCAAATGAGAGCATACGGAAACTATTTCTTCCGGGAACAGTTTCTGGGAAGTAAAACCACAGTACATTACTCAGGACTGAAACAATTTACAAAATTATTGGCTGGTTGGTTTTTGGTTTGTCTGCTTGTTTGGGTGTTCATTTTTTTTTGTTTTTTGTTAAAAAAACCAAACCAACCAACCAACCAAAACCCAAAAAACCCCCCAACCAACATATATCAGTTCCTAAAATAATCCTAAGATTAGCATAAATACAAACTGAGTAATAAATGCAAACATCCGAAAGAGAAAAAGTATTTTCAGTTCGTGCAGCACAGTAATTTCAACAGTTGTTTCTGTGTTATGGTTTCCTTATGCATAGGGAACAACACAAACTAAACCAGAATCCTGATTAACTTGGAGAACTATAAAAACAAAAAAACTGCAGCTAGTGAGATTCAATCCAACCACACAGCAACACTACAAAACAAGGCATTTTTGACCTTGTAGGCCCAATTACTTTGTACAGAAACAATCCTTCCATTTTCTACATTGTTGTTTTCTGAAGAAGTACCTGACCCTCTAAAATACAGTTTTATTTAGAGAACTGAGGCCATTTGGCTTACAAAATCAGACAGATTATACTACAGCACCACTGGTTTTTGCACATACATCTGCCTGCTAGGAACAGTTTTCCCTAAATTTCCTACTGCTCCATGCCATCCTCCAGCTCTGTGCTCAAGTCTTAGACAATATAATTGAAATGTTATTTGGTTACCAGAAGCCAACAGCCATTTTGGTTACATGAAGAGCCTGTAAATGCTTAGGTTCACTTTCCTCCACTTTTAAGGCCCCGTTTTTATGTTTTTATTAAACAGACTGTCATTATTGTTATTTGAATAATAATTAATTTGAATTAATTAATTGTAATTGAATAAGTCACTGGAGTAGTGCCTAAACGTCTAGAAAATGCAAAGAGTCCAAAGGAAAAGCCACCAAAAAATCAGAGGTTCACACAATCCAAGGTCAGGACTTTTGGCAGTGGTCAGTATTAAAGCTAGAAGGATGCTGCAGAAGACTGCCAAAATGAGCCATTAGTCTTCTTTCTTATGAGGGAGGAACCCTTATCTAAATCCTTTATAGACAGAGTATTGTCACCACCACGGAATGAAGTCAGGCTGATTTAGGCAGGGGCTTGAATTATCCCCATGATCTGACAGAGGACACAAAAAGCAACCCTGAAAACAAACGCACATGGACCCCTAGCTTAGTGTAGCAGTGTATTCAACCATGAACAATTCATTCCTCCCCCATCTCTTACTAGCTTTTAGCTGGTCGCTGCTTTCACTTAAGATGGCTGCTTTTTCATTCTGAGAGAGGCTCGCTACATCATTCAAATGTGAGCTGTGGTTTTTTAAGACTACACTGGAAATAGCAAACAAATTCTGTAATTTACTGGGAAAGACTCACAGGATAGCTGATCCTTCTGCACCACAATGAGCTGCAATAGTTACTTAGTAAGCACACAGAGAGAAATAACTGTAATGATCTCCACAGGTTAAGAAAGTATCTCCTTCATCAGCTTCAACTGCAATGCTTTTAAAATTTCTGTGGTTTCCCAAGCTATCCTGTCTCCACATACTTGCACTGCACTGCTTTAGGTTCACCTCTAACTCTGGACAGCAGCTGGGTGAAATTCGAGCATGGATCTCTAAATTCAAAAACACAAGTAACTTATTTTGGTTTTTTTTTCCCCATCCAAGGAGATTTATTTTAAATACTAAGTAACTCACCCCCAAGACCCCAAATCTCTCACAAAAGTTCCAACCACAGAGAAAGTCAATTTCAAAGTTGTGATTAAGGATTACGATGGCATTCTCCTTCCCGTACTTCTGGTAACTCTCTGGGTCAGTGTAAAGGGTGCAATCGGTGCCTGACCACCATTCCAGCAACATCACCATCTCTGAAATAAAGAACAAGAAATACGTGAATGGACAGAGCATATGCAAAAACGCAAATTAGTAACATGTTGAAAACTTTATTCATCTCAATGGCACATGGCAAAGAAAGGGCTGTAACGAAGAACACGTCAGAGGGCTGTTTAAAACACAGCTACCTTTACAAGCCGGAAAGTGGTTTCTCAGCAGTATCCTAGTGACTATCATATGCCTTTCATTTCCTATTTGCTTATCCCATTATCAAGCACAGGCTTGTACTGTAGGCTTTGTATTTGTTTTGCTTGGAACTTGAAGTCTGACCACAAGACTCGTGAATTAAACCATTATTTAGTGAAATCGCTCTGGTCTGGGGCACAGGAAGCTGAGGTGAGTCACTAAAGCCAAGAAGCTCAGAGAGCTCTATCCCCATGGAGATGGAAAAAGGAAATCTAAAAGCAATGGCTCTCCTCAAGCAACCCATGTCTTGAGCTGGGGGTACCATGGGACTAAATGGAAGACGTCTGTCTGAGATTGAAAAGAGTTAAGGGACACGTTTGCTTCCTGTCAAAGCTGTCCTGAAAGTTCTGAACCAAAGCAAAGGTCTAATGCAAGGGGTTATTCTTTATTAAGTGAAACTTTGTTAAGCATCTCCCTCTCAGAGCAGGGCTGTGCCACATGAACGCCTCTGCTGGAAGGATGAGACATCCAAGATGCTCTCCTGGCTTAAGACAAGCCTTGAAGGCACCAAAAATCCTCATTCACCTCAGGAAGATCAAAACCAGGCCAGTCTTTGAAACACTTTTAAATTCCTTTCCATTTTGGTCCCCTACTGGTCACAACTAGCGACGGAAAACAGAAACCAGCCAGGAGCAAGTCTACATTTTCTGTCATCATGAGTAAAATTAACTGCCTGAAGCTCTTGGATGACATTGTGCTGTACACTGGAGAACAGGCATTAATGACATGAATGAATTCTATCTAACAGCGTTACAGCCAGGCTAATAGACAATGTCTATTCAGATAACATTACCTTAATATGATAAATTTGTGTTTATGATACAGATAAATGACTGACTTGTCAGTCCAACTGCTTATGCCATATCAGGGAAGGTGACTACTGCAGCAGGAGTACATATTACTCAATGCATGCTATCAGGCACAAAACAATAGCCTGAGATGTGGAGGGAGACCAAAACTGCCATAAGCTGACCAGGGAATGGCAGATTTCACTGACTGGAAACTAATATTTTAGTGAAAGCCAAAGATGTTCACATCTCAGTGAAGCAGCTGTGAAGATAGAAAAGCACATACCTTGAAGACTGCTAAGAGCTGCCTTGTGAAAGACACTCAATTTTACATCTTTCTAAGGGCGTAGCTTTCTATTAGATTTATGCTGGAAATAAAAGCCATCCACTTCCTAAAACACAGCAAAACTGAATAATAGCTGCGGAAAAAAACCCATCCCAAACTGTAATTTGCGAACTTTTACGCAATCTACAATCATATCCTAGGGTAGAGCACAATCACAGAAAAGAAAGGAAACTAGTGACAGGAAATTAGTAACTGCCACATGGTTTTCCTTCCTTTTAACACCTACTGCCATTAAATTTATTCCCTAAAAAAAAAAAAAAGGGCAGAGAAGATGATGGTAAGGCTCTATTGACAAAAAAGCCAACTTTACCTGAGAAAAGTCATCCCACTTCAAGTGTGGATTTTTAATTTATTTTGTCTTTTCCTAAGGAATTTGAACAAAACTAGTAACATATCATGAATCTCACTATACAGGTGTGCCACATACACAGAGCTCTTTAGTTTTATATATTCAGTTTCAAATATATTCCAAAAAAGCACAGGCAAAAATATTTCTAGATATGCTTTGATTTTTCAGGCTTCACATAAGCAGGATTTTTGGTTGAATAAATGCTGCAGAAATAGGTCCCTATCCCTCACCTCACATGCCACTTGTCACTGACGTGCTCAGGCAGTTGCTGCAGAAACACAAAGCAGGCACTGAACACCACTGTATTTAAATACAATACCATCTGCCAGCCTCTGAGCTCTTAACATGTTTCTTTCCCTCGTCTTCCCTACTATTTTTTCCCTGCCTCCCTAGCCTCCTTTCTCCTTGTGGATCTCCAGCAGTGATTAGTAGTGTCAGTTTGTGCTACTCTTGCATCATGCCACCAGCTTACTTCCCCACAGAAATTTATTACCCAGGAACTTGCTGTGGTGGCTCAGCCACACAAGGTCACTCGCTCACACTCCTTCCCTCTTTCACAGCACAGAGATGAGCAGAGGCAGTCTCCTTCTTTGCACACCTGTCATACTGGGTAAGCAGAAATCAATTACACAGGGGGAAGAAAAAAAGATTCTTTGGCTCCCAACCAGGGCTGGTCTAGGATTTCTAAGGCTTCTGCACACCCACTTTGATGAGGTTCTGGAGTTTCAACATCACGACTGAGCTGACAAATACATATTCAACCACATCACGAGGGTTCCTACCTTTCAAAGCAATTCCTTCCCGTGACACTTTCAAACAATTAAGGCAAAGGAGGAAGAAAACCCAAAGAAACTTGAAATCTCTGCTCCCTGCTTTGAAGGCAGAGTCCTTGCAGTGCATTACAATTAGCTTCAGAAGAAGCTGATGGCAGGGAGAAATCATGACTTCAAATACCTAATATGGATACTCTGTGCCCTTAGAAATTTTGACAATTTTTACCTTTCTGAAATAAAAAAACCCCACTCATCCTGCTTCAAAGAATACCCCTACCTCTTGTGAGAGTAGATAGCTTCCCAGCCCCTCAATGCATAAATCTGAGCTGCTTCAATGCCTGCACTTCTAGAACAAGTAACTAGAAAAAAAACATCTCCAAGGCAGACCTGAACCGTAAGC
Organism: Origma solitaria; assembly: GCA_013397895.1. NCBI lineage: Eukaryota > Metazoa > Chordata > Aves > Passeriformes > Acanthizidae > Origma > Origma solitaria. The sequence continues at coordinate 54,690 of VZRL01005367.1, read as the reverse complement.
CATTATATGAACAGTAACACTCAAAGGAAGAAGGGAAACACAGAGTTTGCTGAGACTTTCCACTTCAAAGTTTTGCAAGAAAGTCATCGAAACAGTTAACACTGTTCTTCTGTAGAAGGTGTTAGTAATTCCTTTAGCAAGCTATTCCTGACAAGGACCAGATGACCCTATGGTGGTTCCTTTCAACCTTACCCATTTTGTGACTATGTGATAAACCATGGAAACATTTGCTTACAATATTAACTATAAATTACCTATTTTAAAATGCCATTAAAAGCATAGTTCTGTATCGACTCAAGTAAGTAAGTACAATAATTGGAAGATCTCAAGTGTGTAATCTTATTTAAAGAGCTACAGAACTATTTCCCTCCGTGACATTCTTCATTTCCTTTAATCTCTTGGTTTTCTTTAATCTGTGTATCAAGGCAATACCAAGAGAAAGAACTCAGAAAATTCTTATGGGAATATACGGTAAAAGCACAGCAAACTGTCCAATACAAATAAAAGCAAGATAAGTGGGCAAGCTGTGACCACTGTTTCAAAGAGCAGAGAGGGTGAATGGCTGCATGATGAATGACTGCATTACACAGAAGACTTAGGAAAGCATTTTAAAAAATGCAAAAATAAGGCTAAAGACAGACTGATAGATAGTATCGTCCAGAGTCTATGCCTGTCTGTGGAAGAATGACTTGCAATAACTTACTGCCTTTCCAGATTTTCAGACTACTCCTATTAAGTGCACTTCCTAAGCATTTTTCATAGAATAAAGTCTACAGGTAGCTAAGAAAAGCAAGTCTACACCTTCCCTAGACTACTTAAATGCCCTCTGTGCATCACAGGGTTAACCCCCTGAATGATACCTACTACATTAACTGCAAAGCTACCCAAGACGTTTTCAAAATACTTCAAAGTATTCCTTACACAGGCTATTCTAGTGTTTCACTCTGTCGTCTAACCTGACCAAGCATTTATTTCTGGTCTCTACTTCCTTCTTCTCCACAGGAGCTGCAAGTAATTATGAGGAAAACTTGGAAGCAGGAGTTCTGCTGCAAGCTTGCATTGATTAGGTACATGAAACTGAAGCTCAGAGCTGGAACACAACTACACGTCAACAAGAAAAAGATTTAAAGTAACTTATTATTATTAAAAACCATATTTCCTGTGAAGGGGAACAAAAATGAGTTCTTGGGAAAAAAATCAAACCTGCGGCTGGGAAGCCAAGCAATACCTTTCCCCTTCCCCAAGGTAAGTGGAAGGCCATTCAGCGAGCTGAGCCAAACATGGCATCAGTTCCCCAGCTTCAAACAGATTCTCTTCCATTCTTTACATAAGCAACAAGTGCAGGTGTTGCACCAATGAGGCATACTGGAGTAATCTGGTTCACTCCAAGAGAGAGGTCCTGGTAATCCACCTGTAGGAAAATGCTTAGGATGACTGTTTTTCTGCGATTCTGTGGTTTTCTGTGATTTTTTGGGTTTAAACAGAAGAGTAGACCAAAACCAGCCCCCTCTTTCCTTAGCACCACCACCACCCCTCCACTCCCTACCCCCACCATTTACCACAGCTGGTGGTAAAACCACTGGTATCTTTGGATTTGTTTTCCCCTTCCTCACAGCTGTCTTGCAGCAAAAGTACTGGCTGACGGCAGGGAGGGGTTATGGGGAATCCTGCACGCAAATTTAAAAAGAAAAACAAACAAGCAAGACCCTTCTCTCTTGCCTTCAGGTCTGGTTTTGCAGATTTTTGCCCAAGTCCCCATGGAAGATCCTATAAGCAACTCCCTTAAATAATGCTTCAACAAATTACATGTCTGTGCTTTTAAGGACAGAAATCAACAGACAGGAAGGAAGAAATGGTGACTTTTAATTCCCCACTCATCACAGTAAATTACTGGATGCGCTTGCAAGGAGAAAGATAAGCATATCTTTCATATATTCAGGTTCTAAGTCACATTCATTTCAACATTTGCTTGCAGGAAATTATTTTAATGTACTTTTCTTCAACAATCATATATTCCAACACAGCCAATGTGCTGCTTTTGCCACAAATGACTGAGGACAGTATAGCATGTGCTGATCAAAGGAGTAGGTACAACAAACAGTGAAAGAAAACATGCTGCTTGGCAAGTTCCTACGACACCAACATTTGCTTTGCATGGGCATGAAATCAGGCTGTTGCATCTCTTCCGGATGTGGTTTCTTCTTGTCCAAAACACCACTGGCCTTTTCTGCTGCAGAAGCAGCACCACAGAGAAACTGCTTAGCAAAGAACAAATGAACAACAGCTCATTCACTGCAAGTCACTGTGCAAAAGGAACACCAGTCTCGTTTCGATGCTTTCTTTTAAGCAGTTTCCTATACATATGCATACAACTCCTCCCAAAATACTTTTTAATTCAAGCATCCTTGGCCTACTTGTAGATTTTATTATTTTTAAGCCTGTATATCTTTAGAGAAATACAGTCCCTTCCAAGCCGTTTGAATAACCCATTCACTGTTACCAACAATATCTTACAACCAGTAGGTTTATTATGGAGAGCTCAACATTCACTTCTTCATGGGAGTTAGTTATCAGCAGAAAGGAGATGACAGCCTGAAAGGAAGTGCTAAAGCTACCAATCCCAGCTAGCAGGCGATCCTGAGAAGCTTGTGGGAAGACATGAGTGACCTTCTTACAGTAGAAAGTTAATTGAGAAGAAGAAGCAACATGTATCTGTCCTGAGCACACATGCATGTTTTCCTTATTGGTGGATTTGAATGAGTAGCTTCTGCTTTCTCTCAAAGAAAGCCTAATCTATAATACTCTAAAGCCAGTCAGAAGACAGCTGGAAATGATGATTATGAAGCTATTGTTTCTGTCACCTCCGTGGTGCCTGTTTATCTCCAACACACAATGTTCCACAGACAATTCCATCATTGTCTGTTCTGTATTCGTACTCTCCCTAAACACATACATACCAACTCTCTTTCCTCTGACATGCTAAATGGATAAATAGATAAATTAACCTACAATCAACTGTTCTCAGCCTGAATCTAACTTCAACATTGCAATTCCTCTTTTAAACTTGAAGAAGGCTTTCTGCATGCAGATCCTTTCCACTTTTCCAAGTATGTCAACTGGGCTAATAAAAACAGTACTTTTGATTAGAAATCAATTATATTATCCATTTTCCTTAACCCTCTCCCACCTGTGCTCAACCAGAGAACATAATCCCAAACAGAAAAGACCAGATACGCTACAGCCTCCTGTTAACCATGAGGACTGGCAGTGTCTGTCACAGTACTTCATGATGTCTAACAAACAGCACTTCTCGCAAGTAATTCCCACCATGCCCACAAAAAGCAGATGTCAGTACTAACTTAACACCAATAACTGACTCTTCTAGCTTGCACAAACTTTGTCCTCTTAAGCGACGAGCATCATCCACTATCTCAACTGCTATATCCACTCAATTATTTCTAAGGTAAATAATGAAGGATTTATACACAACACATCACTTTCTTGAAGTTTAACATAGGTTTCTGTCATGCACATCAATAACATGCTCTGCTGAGGTGGCTTGTTAGGACACAGAAGGAACTCTGGAGAGTTATAGTCTGAGTGGTTATGTCACAACTGCTATGTGAGGTCTGCACTATGAAGCAGATTTTCTGAATAAGAAATGTACATAAGAAATATAATGAAGATTTTTGCTCGGTCCTTACTAGAAGTATGCATCTTAGTGAGCAGTAGCTGTTTTCAGGTTTCCATGAATATTAGATTATGTTTTTTATTAAATTATTCAGTACTTGATGTACACAAACCAGGAAGTCTACCACATTCATCTGTACAAGCACAGACAGGCAGAAGTGCTGAGAGAAGAAACTTGAAAAGAGTAGGTGAGAAACAACTTAAACTGTTAAGTGTTCTGCAGTGATCAGTAATGCAGCATTTGATGGGCCTTATCTGTTTATTTTGGGCTTGCACAGCAACCACTTTCTAAAGAGAAAATCAAACAACTTTTATATCCTGGCACACAGACTCACCCAGGACAAAGCAAAACACCACCGGATCCATCACACATCCCTCTCCTGTCACACCTTCCTCAGGTATGACACCACATCATGCCTTACCCCAGGGGAGTGTGCAAGGACTAACTTCTGTGTCCCACTGATGAAGCTGTTGAAGCAATGAAGCTTTAATGAACAGTACATATGATGTCACTCCAGTTCTCATTTGTATGGTTAGGGTGGAATATTGCTAAATCCCAAAACAGAAGCTTAAACGAAAGCAGAGTGACCTATATTAAGCTTAAGTAAGTGCTATCTTAAAATTATAGAGTCAAAAAATCAAATCTAGTAATTATAGAGTGGTTACAATTCTGGTCTCATAAAACACGAAATAAATGAACAAGTACTTGCCATCAGGTATTTGAATTTCTAGTTTCTTTTCAAGTATTTTGCTGATACCAGAAAGGCCAGGAAAAAAAGGAACTTCAAATTTAACACTTTCAGGCAATGCTAAGCCATTTACGTGGTACAATAAAAGAAATTGCTATTAATAACTTTCGTGGATGATACAAAGTCAGAACAGAGTTTAAGAATCAGATGACCTTGAGAGGTAAGGTAACAGAAATGGAATTAATTTTGAGGGAACAGATCATTGCATCATATCTTGCAGAACTAATAAAATAGAGCCTCATAATTTGAAAATGACAGAGGAGAGAATTATCTGGGAAAATTATTATGTCATTGAACATTTCTGCTGCATTCATATTATGCAGCCATAAGAAGGAAAAAGATGGCATTAGGATGTTTTTTGCTGCAGAGAAGGGAATTGTGCATTGCACCACTGAGAGAATCTCTGGGCCAGCACATCAGTACCAGACATCCATGCTCAGGAAAGAAACACTGAAACAAAGCAGATGCAGACCAGGGCTATCAGGAGGATGCAAAAGTAGAAAGTTTGGTTCACTTGAGATATCAAACAAATGCCAGAAGAGGACTGCGTCACTCCCCACCAACATGGCTTATGGACGAGGAAAGTAACAGTACAGAAAAAGAACAATTTAAGATAAATACCACTAGCACAAGAACACCCATGTCTAAAGTGACTGAAAATACAGGCATCCAATATTCTGAAGATTCTTCTGATTACTTTGTCAGATAAAAATGTTTAGCAGCTTTAAAAATGGAGTAAGATTCATCTTAAAAAGAGTACATTAAACCACTGCTAGGAATTCAGTGATTCAGGAAGTCCTTTCAAGTAATATTTTCTGTAGTTAGGAAAAAGATTTTCCAAACAGACTGTCTTACAGACCTCCCTCTTCTCTCCCATCACTGCTTGAGAAACTCACTGCAGACTGAGAAACACTTTGCTACCACAGGCTGCAATGAACATTCACTGGACCAGGGGGAAGACAGTATCTTGCAGCAACGAGCAAAGGCTTCCATTTAAGCAGGATGGCACCGGACAGAAACCTTTCCCAAAGAAAATCTCAGCTGAAAATCATCTCCCAGGAGGCCAGGACCTCAAAATTTAAGTATCCAAAAAAGCAAACATGAACCAAGTTAATAGATACCAGTCTTAACTTGTAGTTATTCAGTCACAATTGACTTCTTTGACATGAGTTGATGTCCTTAATTATAAATCAATGATCAAATCGTCCATACTCATGCTTTCATTCAGAACAAAAGTACCTACACTCATGTGACTGGGTTTATTCTGCCATATGCATTAGGGAAGTTATTTGACTCAAGTGAATCATATTTAATCCATATATTTAGTAAGAGGACCTGTTCTCACAAAATTTTTCTCCTTCTTTCATGTATTCTTGCAATAGCCTTAATTTCTATGTACAGTAAGTTTATCCTCTTTGGTTTCAAATAAAAAATAAAAAAATTAGGCGTTAGAAAGAAAGCATTTCAGAACAAGAGAGAAAATCCCATTATTTTTGCTGCCCTAAATTGATACTATCAACACATTTAACCTGCATTTTCAGCTACTGACAAGAAGAGACACAAATTTACTTCTGAGAAAAATGATACAAAAAACTACGAGTTGCCAAAGAAAGCAATCTCCAGCACAAATTGGAAGGGAATTAGGAAACTGAATGAAAGGTAAATTAAACCCTACGAAAACCTGCATTGTTTTTAAATAAAGCTCCTAGTTATTAAGAATTACATTTCATGGAGGTGTGAACACATAAAAAGAAGGAACTATGGTTTCTGCAGAATGACAGAACAAGAAAACCAGGGATAATGGCTTCCAAGGTTTCTGTAATTTTCCAGTAATATTTAAATTTGGCTTTTGATTTCAGATAACTAATGCACCCAGGAGAAATATCTACATATTACTAGAAATAATAAGCGACAAACTAATTCTTTTTAGACTCAAGTCAAGGCATATAACTTCTACTTAGTTTTCTAATGCACCAGATATTCTATCTGAATTTCAGTAATGGAAGAAAAAATTGTCCGAGTACCTGTATTATATCATCAGAGTTAATGGTGAATAACCACGGAACCTCTATCACTGAGAACACTGTTCAGAACAAAACCATTAGTCATTGTTCACTTGCATTCTATGAATTCCCTCTCTCTGCCTGTAATCTTACAGCATCTCATCACGTGAGGTCTTGAGAGACAAGAACTATGTCCCAGTGCTTATTTTAGCTTCTTAATCCCTATCAGTGACTTTCACAAAATGTTCTTTAGAGGGACAATAAGGTCAGAAACTACAAATCAAACAAATGGCTTTCATGAATTAAAAATAAAGTACAACAGATCAGATACACCTATCAAGTATCAAGCTGTGATTTTTGTACTGGGTGCAGTCTGTAACCCTCCAAGATGATGTTATCCGAATATATAAATATACAAAAATCCCCACTTTTTCTCACTGAAGAATGTAATACACATCAGAAAGTGCACATTCTGTTAAGAAAGACATACACCCAAAGTATACAAAAATATTACACTACACTTAAGGACATCAGTGCCTCTGGATTCACACTTAGCCTGGTCGTGCTTGCATTTCTCTTTTCTCAAAGCTTTTAGAAAATTAATCCACTGCTGGAACATTGCAACCTGCTCAGACAGCCTGTGGACCATGTGCTTCAGCAGGTGAGGATGCAAATGTACGATTTGCTTGTCTAACTTCTCAATGCTCAAACTGAAAGGGTATCCACAAAAAAAGCATTACTACCTTCCTGTTCTGTATTCTCAGTGGCTCAGTATAACACTGCAGAAATTCTGCACAAAGAGGTAGCAGCTTTTTGCTTTTTCCTATCTGCTGCAAGCAACAGTGTTGTATTCTTAGAACTATTTGTGTTGAATAATCTTCCTAGAAAATAGGGGTTTAGCTTACACAGTGCATGGAAACCTTACATCATCAACGGGCTCAACATTCACCCTCATCTATTCATTTTGCAGAAAGACAACCTCTGGAAGTCACAAAGGGCAGGCTGTGCTTCTCCAGTAACCCAAGACATTTTCCCATTCAATGCTTTGCAAATTATGAAGAGTAGCAGCCAGACACATAATTTCAAGTTGGTACAGGAGAAACAGTTATTGCTTCTTTTAAAAGGCACAATCTGACTTGTCATAGCAGTAGTAAAATAAAGATCTGTCATACAAACAAGTCATGCACATGATAGGAGTAGAGAAGTACCACAAAATCATATGCATATGCACTACTGATATTTCTGTCAACTTTATCATGGGTATTTCTAGCATGACAGAAAAAAAAAAAAAGGAATTTTTTCAAGATTTAACAAGGGGATACAGTATTACATAATGTATACCAGGTACCAGAATCTTATCCCATGACAAACTGATCAAAACTGTAGAGAAATCCCAGGAAAAAAAAAATAAAAAGGGCAGCCTATTGCAAGTCAGTTATTACCTTGAATTTGGTTTTATTCCCTTCTGAATTACCTTTACTACCTTCATTGCCTCAACCTTCTCAAAATGAAAGACACGCAGGATCCATGAGACTCACTGATTTGGATGCAGCATTTATCAGCTTGCAAATCAATGGAGGTTTCCCACCTTCCAGGCCATATAAGATCAAAATACTCTGCTATAACTCATGCAGGCTGACTCTTCCTCTTTGTTAAGGAAGACCTACAGGTTTTTAGAAATGACTCTTCTTGATAGCCATCCAGACTTTTCACAGGATTCCAGCCATGTGAAATCAAGAGAATCACAGTAATAGCATCAGTTCTGGTCGCTCTGTCAGACCTATCAAGGGCAGACTGCAATTGTTAGGCTGCCACCTGGCACTGTGCCAGAGGTCTGTGTGGTTCTCTGCAGGCCATTTGGATCTCCTCTAAAGTCTTTCCTAAAAAGCTGGAAAGCAGAAAGCCAGCGCAAATAAACACTATTTAGTATTTGAATTTATTGAACTATTTGAAGGCTTAGACAATAACCTCCTCTGGTATCAACACTGCTAATTCAATATCTTTGCAACTTCTTGCATCATAGCAGAACCAAGAAGGAGGGACAGGAAGAGCCTTGAGATACTCCAGTCCAGTCCAATTAGGGGCTTGTTATTTGAAAATGGTATAATTTTTACTAGTTCTAATCTTTCTCCAAGTGAATTGCAATGTAACCCAATAGCAGTGGAAGAAACAACACTCTGTTCAGCTGAAGGACAGAAATCACTCACGACCTAGGTTGCTGTATTACTCCTTCCAACATTTTTCTGACTGCCAAGGGTGTGACTGAGAAGCCTGTGAGACAAGTTTCTAGCTTCAGCTAGATGTTATGCAAAGGTTTTTCCAATAGCCTGCCTCTGTGGGACAAAGCTTGCATGGAAGCTTCCCCAAGAAGAGCTCAACCCCCAGCCCTCCAAATCTAGATGTTGCAGCGTATCAGATCACTCCTTGACACAGAAAAGCAGTGGGGCAAGCAAGCAGATCTCAAAGCTCAGCAAGAAAGAGTTTGATTTATGAACTTTATGCAAGAGGTACATCCTCTTGCAGAGAAAGAGCAGAGCTGCTTCTACTGAGGGTCCAGCCCCAAACCTGAAGAGGAAGTCTCTCTCTGCTCTTAGCTAAGAAAATACAGCTAAACAGCAAAGAAAAATCTAAAACTAGATTCAAAATGCTGTTTTAAAATACACTTCATTTTTGCAAAGCAGAGCTGGCCATTTATCAAAAAGCCCACACAACAAGGCACGTGGACAGGAAAGAGGGTTTCATCTGCAGGAGGCAGGGACAGAGGGAGCCCTAGACTGGCCACAGAACCCACTGCCCACCTCTTACATGCAGGGAACCAAAGCATTATGCAGTGCACAGAGCCAGTCTGCAGGCAAGCATGCAAGGCAGTGCTGTTTCACAGAGCACAGGGCACACGCAGGCTGCTGAAAGAGAAGCTCACTGATGATTGCTCAAAGGCATGCACTACACAGAGGCAGCCTGGGACTGGAGTGATGCGCTATAAGGAACACTTTGTAAGTGTGTCATTTTGAATACTAAAGTACAAACAAAGCTTTCACTTTAAAGCGGTAACAAATCACCTCCTCCCAACACTTACTAATTTGTCAACATAACTTCAAGATAAAAATCACAGATTAGGAGAAAGGCCAATATACTATGCTGTTAAAAACCAAACCAAAGCGAAGACTGATGGTGCGCAGATTTTTTTCCCTCCACTTTTCTTTATTTCCCTCGAATATACACTGACATTTACTTAAGTTGGCTAGATCCAAAACTGGCATAAAAATAATCTTTGTCGCCGGTCTAGTTACTGTTAACACCATGCTGAGTTACACAAAATAAGGATTAGACTCATCACACCTACTATAAAGCTAAAGCTTTATTTGTGCTTTGATCCTGACAATTTCACCTCTATGCTTGCTTACTCATAGAATTAAAACCTGTATATACATGTGCATAAAGTGCCTAATGTACTAAGTGAAAAATACATTGCTTTATTAAAACATTATAGCTGTAATTTTGAAGGCTGACATCACACAATGACAGTTCTGGTGCTTGCTGTGTCTCAGCTCCATGAACAAGATCCATTTGATTTTCTTACAAAATTAAGACAACAAAACACTATTGATAAAAAGGGGATTCACCCTTTTTCATGGGTTTCCTTCAGTGGTTTCTCAGATGGAACGTACAAAACAAAATAAACTACAAACACTTTAACACAGGCAAGCCAGCATTCCTGTAACACAGCCAAGCTGAAATTGCTTTGGGAACTAAGATCAGAATCAGACTTAATGCAAGATCTTAAATGCACAAGCCTTCATGACTTACTGAAAGCCAGAGTGGGCTTTCCTCATAGAGGCTATGACAGGAACTGAAAACTTGTGCTCAAGACCTGCATATTAAGGCATGTCTCTACTATTTGAGCCAGCAGCTGATCTGGGCACAAGCCTTGCACAGGACCCTTCCAGTTACTGCATGTGCTCTGCCACACCACCTCACTTCCCAGCTTCACTTCTCATTCCCATACTGCCTTCCCTCTCAAAACGCACACAAACCACTCAAGTTTAATCAAACAGATTCTCTCTTTCTAACAAAACATCCACAAAACGTAAAACTCAGTATTTTTTCAGTTGAAGAAGAAATGTTAAGTCAGCATACATATTCTTGAAAAAAGTTTCAAATGATCCTCCCTTCTCTAGTGCAGTTCCGAGCTAGAGGAGTGGAGGAATAGGGAAACAAGTTCTGTTCATTTCTTTAGCCACTGTTCCTTTTAAACCATTTCCATGCTGCAAGTTATAAACAACCCTCCCTTCAGAAAAACCCAAAAACCAGCTGCACATTTCAAACATTTAATTTCACAGCTTTTCTCTGTCTTTTATCCTGACACAATCTGCCTACAAAACAGCTTCTCTCCAAGCTACACAGCGTATGGAACAAAGCCAGCCTCACAAGTACAACGGGTTTAACACACATACAGATCTGCAGTAGTCAGTGTTTTGAAATGCTCTTTTCAAACCCTTTGGGAAAATTAATTATTTAACAGCCACGTGTCAGAGATATTTGTCTCACATCTGAAGGTTTCTCTTATCCTTCTTCCCCAAGGAATTTAGCAATACTCCCACGTTTCAACAAATCAGCAGCTCCTAGCTTGGTGAGGAGGCCAGTTCACACAGATAACAATCAACCAGGCATTTCCTCCTGCTCCTTTGTCCACCTGGGCTGCCCCCAAAGGTCAGCACAAAGCTCCTTGTTGAAGGCCAAGTGAAGCAGTGAAGAGAACAGCAGGAATGACCTTCCAAACACAATACCAGAAATCAGTAAAGGTGCCCTTCCAAACAGACAAGTTGGTCTGACAGGTTTCTTCTATCAACATTTGTTTTTCACATCTCAATAAAAGACATGCTACAGAAGTACCCACCTTCAACAGGCACTGCTCATACATGAAAGCAGACAACCTTCCTATTCCTTTTTTTTAGTCTTCCTTGCTTAAAAATGCAATCATGATTACAGGACTTTTTTACAGCAAGAAATCAATGACACGAGTTGGAAATAAAAGAGAGGACTCCAGCATCCTGATTCTCTATGAAGGGCAAAGACAGTATTATCATTCCCACGCTATTTGGGATAAAGTACTCAACAGTATTTTCCAATTTCTCATATTGTTCACAGGAGCCACCTTTGAAAACCAGTCCTGAAGACTCCTATGGCACTCCAATATCCTATGCAACACAGGAAGAACCTAGCAGAGCACTGCTCCTAGAAGAGGTCCAATTCCCATCCCCATCTTTCCAACACAGAAAAAGCACTTTTCAAGGACTTATTTACATGGCATATACACTGAGAAACAGCAGAGGACAGGTCTTTCCCAATAATTTTAAGTCACTAAATCCAACGTTGTAACCTACGCAGCTTTGGCTGCTTCTGGGACATTGTTTGCCGTTCTGCTCCCCTGTCTTATTTAATTATCTATTTATAAACCATCATTTTCTTTCCACATGAAGTAATCTATTGCATCTAAAAGATTCATGGATCTGCCATTCCAGCTTTTTTAATTCTCACCTCACAACTGCATACACCAAAAGGAAGCTATAAGCTATACAAGGAAGCTGTACAACCACAGAAATTTAAATCGCCTTTCAAGAAACTCTGAATTTTAGGCATGAATTAATGAAGAGCCTGTGAAAACACAACAGAGACAAGCTTCATGGTAAGCTTTAATCCAAGCAGAAATCTTCTGAACTCTTAACATTTTTAAAAGATACTGAAAATACAGTGTTATACTAAAAGGAAAATGCACTATGGCCTCAATTTTAAACTAGATAAATTAAGAACATAAACATAAAGAGGTATGTAAGCTGTTTTGCCTGTATCTCCCTCCTTTATGAGCAAAAAAGGCAATACATACTCAAATAATAGTTTTAACTGATATATTTTGGTGGGTAAAAATATAACCCAATCCATACAATGCAAGCACATTTCTGAATAATGCAAGCAAAACATCTCCCTCCCTATCTTTTGCCTTTGTACAAAGAATAGCATTACAGAAGTCTGTCATATAGGCCCTACAAATAAATGGTATGAGTTAGAAGAAGTAACAGATTCTTTAGTTTTCTATAGTCAGATTGTCATTATAGAGTCCTCACCAAACTTCAGAGGATTAGCACATTGCACATCTTTAGATGAGACACTACATGAGAAAAGGGAAATACGTGGAAAGTGCAAGAGAATGGTATGAGATTGCTCTCAGAAAAAAAAAAAATCCAGTAAGATAGGAGAGGAGTTCCTTTACAGCTGCAAAGCTGTATTAATGAGAGCCCCTGTCAAAAACCTCCCAGCTGCAGTTTTCCAAAAAACAAGGGTAAGCTTCTTTAGAGGTGCCATCAACAAAATGAGTCAGTACAATCACTGTTTATATTTCCTTACCTAACACAGGCAGAGATACATTCATTCATCAAAATCTTTCATTAGCAGTACATATTGATTTCTGGATTTTTTAAACAGTCATGTAAGTACACTATACAAGCAGTAAGAAATTAATGTACAATGAAAATCTCGCATATATTAGGAAGCCCACTTGCTTTTAATTCTCAAAGAAAACCCACACTTGGAGATGCAATATACTGGAGATTGAACTTAGAAACACAGCTAAGTGAACTTGGGACCATGAGAGAAAAGAAATGTTAGTTATTGGCACTCCAGTACAATTTGTTTGAGTACAGAAAAAGCATACAGATGTAACATGCTAATAAAAGTGTGCTAACTGAAGAGCAAAACAATCTGTACACAAAGAATTGCACTGTAATCTCTTTATGATTCCTTATTTTGTTTCAAATCTTATTTTGGCAAGGACCAACGTGGGTCTGGAAAACGCCTTTCGAAAACCAAGCAGGTGAAAAAACTGTTTTGCCCACATTTTTATTTGGCTTCTTATTCACAGTTAAAGGATTCCTACTTCTGAACACGGTGTTGGAAGAAACATGTTTAAGCGTATACTACCCCACGATGGATGTAAAGGAAATTTGGCAACAGCCTCAGAAGTGAGAAAACAATACAAGAAGCCTTAACCTGAAGGTTGCAAACAAGTCACAGGAAAAAACCACCTAGCCACAGAAGACTACCAAGCATGTGCACTCAGAAGCTGTTTCATCTCAAGTGTCACACTAAAAACCCTCAAGTATCTGCTGAAAGGACATAATGGTTCCTACTGGCTTGGAAATTCTCCTGCAAAAAATTAGTCATATACTTTTACTGGACCAGCTGCTGAAATTCTTTTTACAGGATGAGCCTGAAAACCTACTCCACAAAAACTTGGTGCCGTGTGACTGATTTTGGATGAGGGTGAATCACCTAGATGTACATTTTCAGTGGTGCACATTGCTCAAAAGGGAGCAGGGGGGTAGAAGATGTGGCCAATCAAGAGCAAAAGAGACATGACACACTGCATCTCACTTGCAAGTTACACCAAGTCTATTTCCTGACCAAACACAGGAAAATTCAGAGTTCCCACAGCAGTTCTTCCCTGGAGACACTGTGCTCCCCTGGAGAGAGTTGGATTACTGCTAGTTTGTATTTGCTTGTAACTGGTGATCAGTGAGCTACTCCCTTCATCTTTGCATGAAGTTTCCACAGCATCAAGAGACTATCCTTCAGATTTAGTACCATTTTAGCAATGAAAATCAGGCCTATACCTAAAATGGGGTTTCTACAAATATGAAATGCTTTGTAAGAAGTATTTGATCCTCTGATTGTGATATTCACCCTTAGCAACTGAAAAAACAACTGTAGCACCAAAATGTCTTCATATTCTGTGCTATGACAATGGATCATTAGCTATCATGTTCCTGAAGTTATGCTGCATCAGACAGAAGTACTTTCATACAAACACTCCAAAATTTATCCTAGTTCAGGAATCTGGGAAGCTTGCTGGCCAGATCTAATGTTTAACAAAAGGTGCCAGCATCTTTGTGATGTGCAATGCCAGACACCAAACAAAATGCAGTCCACCTATTGTTTCCCTGCCATCTCTTTCCAGTCTGCAGACTACCAACATCACACTTCTTCAGATCAGGAATCTGATGCAAAAGAACAAAAAACAAAAAAAAGCCCCAACAACAAAAAACCAAAAACAAAACAAAAAACACACACACACCCCAAAAAACAAAAAAACAAAACCACACACAAAAAGCCCCCAAAAACCCAAACCCCCAAAAAAACAAAAAAAAGAAACTGAAGACAAGTGACCTCTACAAAGGCTCCAGCAATAACAAAATAGTATCAGTGACAGTGAAGATGCCCTTTTCATTAAAGATCAGACTAAGTGCCTCTGTAGCTCTTCACTAGTCTTGTATAGAAAGCATCAGTATCAAAAATTTTTTTCACCTCCATTTTTCACAGAAAGCATTCCCTTTCTCCTGTACTGAGAGGTGAGCATAACAGACCATATCCCTTGTAGGCTAAAGTAGGAACTGTGGTAAAGGTCAGGCACAGATGTCATTCAAACACACCTTCACCATGCTCACACAGCATCCCTGCAATCAACATGAAGTCTTGGTTGATCCATTCAAACTCACTGTCAATACTTGAACACCTACGAAAACTGACTAACAACACCTGCAAGTGGCATAAAATAAGAAGGACTGAAATGTTATTAGTTGATACAGCAAGTTAATGATAGTAGGGAAAATATAGAGACATATGCTAGGCACTGCAGAGGACTTGTTCATAGCAATTAATCCAATTCCACAAACACAATCTGGAAAAACAGGAGTTCAAGCTGTGATAGATTCAGCAAACATACACACACACACACAAACACACACACATACACACACGCACACACTTTATCTTACTCTACCAGAAAAATAATGGAGAATCTGGTGCAGTAATTGCTCCTCCTGTCTTTCCAAATTAAAGTTGAGAAAGTCACGGTTTGGTCTCAGTGGAGAATTGTTCAGATAACCAGCATCACTGTCATAAGTACGTAACAGATATAAAACAGTATTAGAAAATAGGTTGGAGGAAGACATTAATGAATTAAAGTAGATGACACATTAGGGTAGATGATTCCTACTGGAGTTTATTTTTTCTAGAGTTTACCTACATTAAAACTAACATGGGCACTTCCTTAGTATACTCTATTTCCAGTCATTGCCATGAATTGGCTTGAGAGAAAAAGATAAGGCTAAGGTGATGGTCTAGTTTTTAAAGGTTCAAATCAATATCTTCCCTTTACATGACTATGAAATCTAGCCTCAAATTTTCCCCCAGTAGTTGCTGAAACCTTTCCATAATCTTTACCAGTGGCTTTGTATGGATGTGGTGTGTGGAACCGAGATAAAAAAGGCTTATGTGGACAAGTAACTCTTGAGAAAAACACATTTTATACAGATTGCTCAAAACAACATTTCACAGAAGCTAAGAAAGCAGTCCTTTGTGTGTCCTAAGTGTCCTATGAAAACTCTTCGCTACATCAACATCGACAAGCGTAACTCAGGTTGCTTTATAAATAAAGTACTACAGGATTGTTTTAAGGACACTATGCCATACTTTGACAACAGCAGACTGCCTCCTCTGCAGCACAAGATGGTGGTAAGGAGAAGCGGAAGAAGAAGAAAATCCTGCCTCTCTGGGTCCCTCTTGCTTCCCAGCTCTTCTCAACTAGTTAACTGCACCAGAGACGAAAATTCTCCTCCATGCCTCAGAACTACCTTCATACAAACAAGTAAAATGGCTGAGTGCTCCTCTAAATGCCAAGCAACAAAGGACTGAAGATTAGATTTGTGGTCCTGATACTACGACAAAGCGTTATTCAGCTATTCAGTCCTCACATTGCAAAGCCTGTAGCTGTACATGGAAGGAAGTAGCTTTACTGTGTTACTAAGTCAGTCGAGATGATGGAACTTGAAGCAATTCTCAATTTCCTCTGGTTTTGTTTCTAGGAAGCTCAGTCATAAGAAGAATCAGTTTCTATCTTGGTTTTGATGCAATCAATAGGCAACAGGCTTCTTCCTATGCAAGCAAGGGCATTCCCCTCAGAAGGATTTACAAACTGCAGCCTACATAGTGTAACTTTATCCAGAGGTGTAATAACACCCCTTTCATAGCATGAGAATAGGTATTAGTACTACTATAATTTATTTATGAAGGCAGATTAGAAGCTAAGTCAATTCCTTTTAAGGCCCTTTTGCACCTGTCCACATGACCATGTCAGTATTGCCAGGTCTTTTCTTTATGCAAAGTTCACCTGGTGCAGAGTCAGCAGGAGGCTATTTTGCCACTCATCCTGGGAGCACAAGAAGCTCATTTTCCCCCAATACAGTGGCAGCAAGAGGACAAGATAATGATGACTGCTCTACTCACAGGCAAATACCTCCCACCAAGCACCTCTAAAGAAGCCATATATCTGTACCTGTATGTCCCATTCTCATAGTCTTGGCACATGTTCTGACAGTCCACAGGAGCCCAGCATACCCTGCTTGACCTTGGGTTGGGCTTCAACAGCCAAGCAAGCACAAACTGATTTGGGAAGTTCAAACCCTTCCCACTGCCCAGCAAGCTACACAGCCATGCGCACACACAGCACGAATCCCAAGACAAGATGTGCTTTTTATGGGTTTAGCCAACTTTACAAGCTACTCCAGAAAAGCTGTGTGTACCCCTTGTAGTGTTTTGCTATCATGTAACAGGGAGGAGGAAGACATATTCCCACTTCTTCCAATTCAGACAGTGTCCATAAGAACTGTGATATATTCCACACTAAGTGCTTCCTATCTTGGTTGTTTGTCTTTTAAAAAAGAAACTGAGGACAAAATGTTCCTAAATTATTTAAAAATAAAACCCAAGATCGATTGCTTGCCCAACCTTTGTTCTTATGCCAGCTTCCAAGCACACTTATGTTTGAAATTTTTATTGTTATCACCCTATTGAGGTTCGCAGCGTTCAATTTCCTTATTAGGGTGCATTCTGTCGAGTGCAGTACGAGGGAGAGTTTATCCAGGTTATCATTTTACAAAAGGGGGAGTGGATTAACAGGCAGTTGAACCAATCCACGAATATATAATTGAAGCCAGAAAATATTTTCTGGAATTTAGAAGCCCAAAGATTTTGGTGTTTTGTTTTAGTTCTGGGAGAGCTGTTGTTTGGTTCTTGTGTGTGTGGTTTCTTTTGCTATTTGTTTTGAGGTTGTTTTTGGTTTGTTTCTTTAAACACGACAGAGTGCATAACCCTTACCAATCTTTTGGCTCATTTCAAGACCAACACAAACAAAAGTTTGTTCTTTTGAAGCTGGATGTCCACTCTTTGCAACAACATTCTTCAGTAAAGGTCAAGACATACAGAGGACAGAGGACTAGAACTAACATAGGATAGAACCATTACTTTGCACATTTTTGTCAAATGGGGTAACAGGATCAAACAGGAAGAGTTTATTTGCAGTAGAGCATGAGAAGTATCTTGGAGATATAAAAGCAATCCAAACTACAGTATGGGGAATGGATAACACACCCTATGGAGATCATCCACAATGCTACTGCATAATGCAGCAGGTCCATGGAGACTTAAACTCACCCTGACTCACAACTGGTTTCAAGAATGGCAATAACTTAATATCAATTACTGAAGGCAACTTGGTGTGTGCCATTACACCAGCTCTGTTTCATTAAAAGCAAGTTGTTGCTCTAGTTAATCCTTCTGAGTGTCAATTCAAACCAGAAAGCAGGTCTCCAGCTCTCCTCTAACTTGCATTGATGAAAAGTTTGATGTCTATGGCTTTAGCCTTCTGGGCTGTCAGCAGTTACAGTGAGAAGCTGTGGTGCTGGTGCCAAACTCATGGCAGAGAAGCAGCAGCTCACGCAGCCACATGTGCTCAGCCACCACACCACGGTTACTCCATACAGCCATTTCAGGCCATGAAGCTGCTGAAGGGTCTGGGGCACAAGTCTTATGAGGAGCAACGAAGGGAGAAAAGGAAGCTCACGGGAGACCTTATCACTCACTATAGCCACCTGAAAGGATGGTGTAGCAAGGTGGAGGTCAACTTCTTTTCCCCAAGTAAAAAGTGACAGGACAACAGGAAATGGATGCAAATTGCTCCCAGAAAGGCTTAGAATGGATATTTGGGAAAGTTTCTTCATGGAAGGGGCTGTTAAGCACTGGAACAGGCTGCCCAGGATTTGAGTCATCACCCTTGGAGATATTTAAAAGATGTGCAGATGTGGCCCTTAGGGACATGGTTTAGTGGTGGACTTGGCAGTGCTGGGATGGCAGTCAGACTCACTCATAAGGGTCTTTTCCAACCCTAATAATTGTATGATTTTGTGAATACTTTAACTTGAGCTAGTCTGGCTTGATCCATGTGAACGGAGAAGCACCACCAACTCAAGCTGCACTACTCAAGTGAGTACAAGTCATTAATCACAGTAGCACTTTAGCTTCCCATATGCATTATGGGAACTGAATGCATATTGATAGCATTCCATATGCATTATGATAGCAGGCATTGCATGAGAAGTGAGACTATTATGTCTTTACATTAGGAAGGAGATAGGAAGAAAAAGGGTGTAAGAAAACACCACTACTTGAAATACAAAAACCCCCAACTTTCCCAAAGAGCACAGCATCAAAGACAAAGTAACCATGCCTGCTCTATTTCGTTCTTTGGTTGACTTGGTGACTCAGGCAGTATCAGGCTCTCAAGGCAACATGATGCTTGTCACCACTGCAAAGCACATGCCAATTTATATTCCCGAATACTGAACTTCATTGTCTCCAACTGCAGGCTGTTTCCATGACTTTCATCAGACCCATACAGATCTGACTTATTAGTCACCACATCAATGGCCCCCAAAAACACATCCATTTTGATTAATTGGTCTTTAGTTCTTTGAAATACTTTTTCAAATTAACTATCATTTTTCCCTTTTCAAATATCACTCAGATAAGGGTGACTCATCAAGCTAGCTCGCTCTGTTGTAAAGCTAAAATAAATGGCTTTAACCTAGACATACTTTGTTCTGAGTATGACTGAGCAAAAAAATCACAACACAACCTATTCCAGTGGAGTCAACACTGAAGCAACTGATCAGCAACCCTGAGTACAAAGCCATCTGCCCCACCAAGGACAAGCATGTAGTATTACTCCCTCTACATACTGTCCATGCCCTAGATCAGACTGGATTGAGCTAAGTTGAAGGATTCAGCCTGAAGACTGCAGAGTAGCTGATATCTCTGCACTAATTAGACAAAAGGAAGAATGGGCCAGAAGGCACTGCATGACAAATAATAATACACACGTGTATAGAGCTGTACAGTATCTTCTACATGCCATGGCTTCAAACTCATACTGTGCTGCCAGGCAAAAGGTAAAAACCAAGCCATATCCAATGCTACTGTTTGTACATACAAATGAATTGTACTTGCAAAATCACTGCTTCAGGGACATACACGCAGAGAGCAAAAATGAAGTTTTTCAGAAGGAACATCCTCTCTCCATTACAGAAATAATAAAATGGTATCTCAAATTCATTTGGGTCTATACACTCTGATGCATTTGAAATTTAAGTCAATAGTGTGTTTCAAAAAAATGCTTTGAACAGTTGCTCATCAGACTCACTGATGAAAGATAAATAATCCCTAGTGGCCCCCAAGTTAAGGCATATGAGCGATTTCTACCTCATGCAATTTATTATGAATACTAACAATATTTTTCCTTTTCAGATTCCTAGTAGCAGAAAAGGTGACCTGAAAAAAACTGCTGCATTTTGCTGCATTTCACTGCATTTTCACAGCACAATTCTTAAATGCTGTATTGGAGGGTTGTTTTCCCCAGTATGGAAACATCCATAAGTCACTTAGCATTGACAGTGGCATCACACTTGGATAATCTTTAGGGAGCCTCAAAAAGCATGCATTTTGCAACAGTTTCCTTCTAACAAAGTACTTTTGAGTTTCAGAAAGGCCCAGAGAAGTCCTTCTGGAAGGCAGACACATTTAACAGCATACTCCTAAACACTGAGCACGGTATATTAGCATTTCTGTAACAGTTTCTGTGAAGAATTCTCTCTGCTGTAAGTTAAGAGCAGTTATGTGGAAGTCAGAAGCAGCAGTACAATAAAACTGCTGAAACTGAAGTTGCAGCTCTTTAAAAGCAAACATATGAGCAAACTGATTACAACAAGAAAACGACACTTGCTCTGATAATTTGCTGTTGTCGGGTGAAGATTCCACCGAACTCCTACTAACAGAGAACAAACAAATGGGTACAGCTCTCAATCATTCCACTGGAATTACCTGTTAAGTCAAGTGCCAGTAAACTGCTACATCTCCCAGCAGTTTCAAAGGTCTGCTCTTTCTACAACATCCTGAGCTCATGCTCCCATCTCCCCCAGAAAAATCAATATAATTGCAATCCCTGCGTCTTTCAAAGGGCTACAGGCTACCTGCTGTATTCTGCATTATAAATACATGCATATACTGAATACATACAAGTTCAGCTTATTGTCTGAAATGCCTATTCAAAGAAAAAAAAATTTATAACTGGCTTAAGAAAGAAGCACATGAAACTGAAGTTTTTTCCTTTTTTTCTGTTATTTCTCAATCCTGAACAGTATTTGCATGTGAAACATTTAAACCAAGATCATAAAATCATGGATGATAAAAGGACTGAAAACATTATTGGAAGTGACCTGTTAACACTGTAAGCCTACAGATAATAGCTGAACTTGCTGAGATGCATTATTTGGTCAATACTTCTCATTTGGTTTAATGAAACATGATGGGTAGCCAAATGAGAGGCAATCTTTCTTCAACATACTGAGTAAGCAAGTATCCCAGTGTAAAAGAGCAAAACATTTCAGCCCAAGAAGACATTTCAACAAGGCATATATCTCTTCATACAAGTGCAGGTGCTGTAGGAAGCAGACACGACCTTTATATAGGCTTTGAAATCCAGAACGTTTCTACCAATTCCCTGAAGACAAAATATGAAAATACTATAAAAAACAAAATGAAATCTTACGGCTTGAAATGCAGTAAGCCAGCCTGCAGTTGATCCTCCTGAACAGTTGCTTGTTGATTGGCCAAAGTATAAGTGTAAAGAGTTGAATGAAGTTAATGATCAGTCCTGACACTATAAATATGTAGCAGATCAGAAGGTGGCAAATGAATTGCGTCTTCAGAAAGCCAACGATGTCCATGATTTGCTGAGAAAGCAAGAGGGTACCTTCAGACACAAAATTCAGAAGACAACCTGCAAAACCAAATATAGTATCAGCAGTTACAGAGTGCATTTATTTCTATAAACAGACTTAAAACAGACTTCACATTTACACTTAAATATGCTTAAAGTTAAATCTATTATAGGAAAAGGCCTGATGCTCATATTTGCAAAAGTAAGAATGGAAAGAGAACACTAAATTTCTGAATCAATTTACATTTGGCTCTGGAAACAATTTACATTTCAATCCTAACTGCAAAACTCATGCGCATATGACTCCACTCCATGGACTACAGTACTCCTCTATAAGGTCTTCATTGATAAAATATGAACAAACATTTTGGTTTGAACTATGTGATAAATTTGATAGGAACTTATATTTTGATTTGAGTTGTCTGTACTTTGTAAAACATATACTGTCACCTCTGCAATCTTCAAGAGAAGCTCCAAAGTAAATCCAAGCTTTAGAGCTTTGTTAGGAGTTGTGCCTTTGTCTACAAGCTATGCCAGTCATGGTCCCCAAACAAGAGGCAGCAGCAGCCCCGTAATTCTAGCTTTAATGTCTTGTTCTACTCTCACACTCAAATAACAGTTGATTTTAGCAAGAGAATAAAAGCTTGGCTATGCACAATACATACAATTTGTTCAATTATTCCTTGACACTGATTCTGTCAGTTATAATCCATAAACCCTGAAAGGAAACATCAATAACAGTACTAACCCATGACCCAGCAGTGTTTCCAGAAAAAAATTAACTCTAAGGTTACTAATGAAATGTTTGTACAATTTTGGGAAGGTCCAGTCCAACCTTAGCAACTGAGCATTCAGAGGAAGAGTCCTCTGCAGAGTATCCAGACCTATCAAATATTGTACTGACCTCCCCCCACCATCATACCACTCCTGCTAGTATGAAGATATCTCTCAGTAAACACAACCCCCAGTATTTCAAATACAGTGAAACCGGAGGGGCTGCTGCCATCCTGTTCCATTCCTCCACTGTTTCTCCCGCTCTGAGGCGTGGAAGAGTTTTCCCAGTGAGGAAGCCCTGAGACAGTATTTCTGAATGTGCCAGTCACACGCAGGAAGAAAACAGCAGCTGTCAGCAGCCCAGGGAATTAACTGATGAAAAAAATCTTTATGCCTACCCTTTTAGTTTATATGAGACCCCATTATGTGAGGCACTGAGTCTAGATCAGTGTCCTGAAACATTTGTTTTACTGCCCTTTGCTGACTCTGCTTGCCACAGCAAAGAGCACACACAAGAATTGCTGCAAAGCCTTCAGAAGTTATTTAGCCAGCTTTTCAACCGCAAGGAAGATGAAGAAAAATTTAAGAAAGAGAATCGGTATTGTTGTATAATTTATATAAAGAGTTTATGGCAGTCCCAAGCCTATTATTAGCAGACAAAATGTGCCCTTTTGTTCCCTTTATCTTGGTGTACTATTCAGTACCACAGCTGACACCAGCTGTAGCTCAGAATGGCAGAACAGGCCTCTATTCATTGTAGTAACCACTGTCATGATACTTGCAAAAAGCTTTTTCAGCTTTAACCAACCTTCCCTATTAGACATGATTCTTAGGGTGGCAGACAATTTACTAGCTTGGGCTTTGACCAAAGGATTTGTTTTTGAAGGCTAAGCAGAATGAGAAATGTTGTCTAGTAAGAACCACTGCTGTGCTTCTTCTCCAAACCCTTCCACTGAACACTTGGAAGACAGAGCCAAATTTGTTTTTTTTAAAAACAGGCTACAACCTTCTTTAAAACAGTCAGAATGGAAGCAACCGACTACTTACAAGTGGATGGTTTTGAAGACTCTACATTGTCTAAAGCCCTGGTGACTGGGTTTATCCTACCGTCCTTGGCTAAAACTGATCTGGAGTTTTTTTGTGCTGGTCTGCCTGTTTAATTTCCAGAGATCAGTAAGACATGAGATAAAACATAAAAACAGCAGCCACAAATAAAGACTGGAGCACTGTATACTTCGTGAAGACCTGAAAACTTACTATTTGATATAATCAACATAAATCTACTGTAGGAAGCAGCTGACAGACTTCGTAACAAGAATAACTACTCTTTTTGTCCACTAATTAATCCAGTAATTCTTTTCTTTTGTTATCTTTTCATTATAACAGTTGTCAAACTTTATCAAAATGTTACATTTATGTGAATAATTTACTTCCTGCTGGGTCTTTAAAACAAAACTTCACAGAAATAAAATAAACAAAGATGAGGTGACCCTGATAAAACATAATTACTGTCTTACAATTTTATGAAGCCACAATGGAATGTCTGAAAGTAATTTATTCCTCACTTTCATACCTCAGCACTTAAACTTCAATTCTGTAAAGCTTCTAAGACCTGTTTTAAAGCAAACTAAATCTACTTAAGCAGTACCATTCAAAGGCATCTAACCTAACTTGCTTGCAAAAGGAACAAGAAATGAGAGACACTGCTTGAATTCTTCTTTTCTGGAAAGTAGGGACGATACCAAGAAATTTTCTCTTCTGATTAAATGCAATTAAATGCAATTTTCCACATAAAATGTACAACCTAAACATTGTATACAGAATGCTAGCTAAGTGTTCTGTTTCTCAGACATAAGCTCATTCTTAGAAGTTTTTTTTTTACTGTTTTCATTACCCAGTCTCCAAGAATGCAATTCATTCTTTGTACAAGTAACAAAAAGAACCAGTTCTGATCTTATGAATGATGTCTAGAAACATGGGTTAAAGAGTCCACAGCAACACTTTACGCTTACTCTTTGTCTTACTAACAGTCCTCATGGGTAACATCAATGTAACACCAGTTTAAGTGATAAAAGAGTCAGGTCTTTAATTCTTAATCCATGATGCTGATTTAATAAATTACTGATTTCCTTATAGATAATGACTGAAAATTACAGCAATCTTTTAAAAACAAAAGGGCCAATCAATGCATTTTCTCAGAAGCTATTAAGATCAGAATGCTGCCAAGAAGCTCTCTTCTATCAAATACCCCTTAAAATTAATTAGGAGAAAATGGCTAGCTAAAGCATCTAAAGCAGATAGGGACATTCTTTAATAACAGTTTTCATTCGGATACAGAACAAAAGACTCAAACCTCAAATGTCTGTTTAGGGACCAAGTCAACAAACATCTGTTCATGTGACTAAGAGGTAACATGTTCAGGTTTAAAAGCAAATTACATGACTGTTCATTCTAACTCTTTTCCCTCCGACTTCCATTGTTCAGCAAGATCCACTGTGTTTTCTACTTCAACTACTCTCAGCATTTCCTTCTGCTTAGAGTAACTGATTAGGAGGACATAGCAGTGATTTGCAAAGCGATCAACTCTATCCCAGCAGAGGCTGCTCCCAATGAACAGCTCTATTTCATACTTCCAAGTCTGTGTTTTGAGATTGCAACTACAGATTTCATAAAGAACATAACTGTTTGCACTTTCAGAGAAAGAACAAGAATGAATCAAAGAACTGTCACCCCTTGTTTCCAAAGTTTATGTAGTGTAAATAGTTCTTGGAGTGTGGAAAGCAACATGGTACATATCTGACAGCATCTAGATCACGCTGATACTGCCCGTTTAGAAAGACAGTCAAGACAGCACTATAGCTCTTTTCTTCAGTACATATTTTAAGCTTACACAAAAGTTTTCACTTACATCCAGTCTTTGATGAAGTCCTCAAATGCTTTGCTGCAAGTTAAAAACAACCAATCAGATGATGATGATGATGATGCCTATTCTTGCATTTTCTCATCTAAACCAGATTCTTGAATGGATGAGTTACAAAGACTATTATGAAAATATGCTCAGGTCAGATTAAGCAGTTTCAGTAGTGCCTTTTAAGTCAATTTCAATTGCCACCAAAACCCCTGTATTTGGCACTGGTGAGGCCACAATTGAGTACCGCATCCAGCTCTGGGCCCCTCACTTCAAGAAAGACATTGAGGAGCTGGAGTGTGTCCAGAGAAGGGCAATGGAGCTGGTGAAGGGTCTGGAGCACAAGTCCTATGAGGAGCAGCTCATATGGGGGTGTTTAGCCTGGAGAAAAGGAGGCTCAGGAGTGACCTCGTAGCCCTCTACAGCTCCCTGAAAGGAGGGTGCAGCCGAGGGGGGTCAGTCTCTTCTCCCAGGTAACCAGAGACAGGACAAGAGGACCCAGCTCAGCACACAGAAGAAGGAATAGCAAAGAGGAACTGTTAAGAACTGACTGCAACTCCTCTTCCCCATCCACCTGCACCACTCGGGGTGTAGCAGAGCAGTACAATCTACAGTCAAGCTGAGCGTGGGGGAAAATGGAGGACTTGGGAGAAAAGGTGGTTTTAGTTTTGGCTTGTTTTTCACTGCCTTTCTTTGTTATCAGTTGACAATAAATAATATTAAATTTCTCCAAGTGGAGTCTGTTTTGACCATGATGGTAACTGGCGAGTGATCTCCCTGACCATGTATCAACCCACATGGTTTTTGTCCTATTTTCTTCCCTTGTCCTGCTGAGGAAGGGGAGTGAGCGAACAGTTTGATGTAAACCTGGAAGTTAGCCAGGGTCAACCCACCACAACTTCTCCAAAAAGTCCCAAATCAGGGAATAATTTGAGTGTATCTTCAGACCTTTCCCCAAAGCTAAGGGAACTTAGGAAAGCTTTTAGATTTTCATCAGGAATCCTGCATTCCTGAGTTGTGTATTGTTACAGAGGAGAGATCAGTCAGCTCGGCTGTTTCAAAAGCTGAAGAATGAATACCATCTACCAGCAAGATTTAGAATTTCAAATTTATATACTTGCTATGAAACTGACTTATTGTTTATCTTCTACTGAGCACAGAGATAATTTGCCTAACAGAGTGTAAACTAAAGAAATTAAAGTAACCTGGGAGTTTTTAAATGGTTATCACACCATAATGCTTTCCCCTTCTCCCTTTTAAATTTTCTTCTTGCTGTAATCTAATGTAGGAAAAACAGCTATGCAAACTGTGCATGCCTGACAGGACACAGGTCCTCTGTGTATGCATACTTTACCGGAAAAATGCATAGCAGAGCTCCTGTTAGCCTCAATGCTTGCCCCAACATAGCAAAGTGTTTTTACAGCAAGGGGAGGAGGATGATAACAGTCCAAGACAGGCACACACAGTCGGGGAAGGAGTGGGAAAGATGGGCAGCAACTGCCCAAGTTCTGGTGAGAAGCAGTTCAGTCTTGCTCCTTTTTCCAGAAGCATGAAACATTCAGGGAGGAGGAAGATGAACTTAAACACATGTCAATACAAAACTCCTTGGAGATGCAGCATTTAGGTGCAGGTTTTGGTGCTGAGCGGAGGTATTTATTTGGAAAAAATAAACCCCTTGAAGTTAAGCACTTCTGTTCCAAGCTCCTAAAGAAATCCTCCAAAAACACATTAGGGTGAAGTACATCAGTTATCTCGGGTGCAGAACATGAAGTTCACAAAAATAGCACTGGAAAGGCAAGTTGCTTCTTTTCAAAATGCCAAGTGTTGCTGTTCAACTGTTTCCCACACAGATTTCTGTACTTTAATACACATATACACATATAAATATATATAAAGCACAATTATCTGCAATTTGCTTGAGAAAAAAATAAAATAATAAGCTGCATTAAGATACTCAACACATAGATGAGTTTATCAGAGTCCAGTCCTAGAGTTCAGTTCTGGGGACCACTGAGTCCCACTGCTTCCTTTTCTACTTTATTACTTTAACTGGGTCCATTAACCTAAAAAGTCACTTGCACTGGCAACAAGGGCAGCACCACACACAAGTAAAATTTAGGGACTAAGCAAGACAGCAGGACTAAACAGCAAAAAAATTACAAGAAAGTATACTGAGAATCTAAGCAGGATGTGGGTTATGCTGTCACACTAACAAAAGCAACCTGGATAGTTCCTCAAAAATAACTAAGGTGAATAACCACAAAGGATCTAGGACACACAGCTGTATCACGTGCTCACAGACAATTGAATACTTGTTTTCACGGACAACATTAAGTGCTTAATCAAAGGTATCCAGACCCACACATTACTGTCATCTGGCACCCTATAAAAAGCAAACCCCCAAACCTGCTTGCACAAAGTCCCTTCAGTGACTTCTGGCATTCTGTAAAAGTACAAGTGGTTTGTTAAATTACCAAATCTGAATGTCTACAACAAACTAAGCCTTCACAAATATAAACATACCTACATATGTCCATAAGTAGAGATGCTTTTGCATTTATGATGCATGAAATTTTGTACAGAACAGTCATGGACCATCTGGGGCAACTGTACATTTGAAGCAGAGATTAGAGTCAGTCTAGTTAAGCCATTGATCCTGAATGCACAGCCTGTGAGAAATCCCTCAATGGTGAGATCCACACCATCACTGCTTACTCAGGAAATTAACACAGGTGTAGGTGCAGAGGCAGCAGGTGCAGTGCAGCAGGAAGTTAGCACCTGCATTGTAATTCTTATCCAGCATCAAGGGCACAGTGATCACCTCTACACTGGGCATTTCAGGAACAAACCCAACACAAGAGTAGCCACTGAGTTCTTCAGTGGTTGTTATACAAACATTTCTTTTAGAAGACCTCAGAGAAATGGGGTATGGAAGAAGGTTGACAAAGGATTATTCAGGAGCTGGTATAAAAACAGGGTGGCTTTGTAATTTATTTTTAAATTGTGCTGGGAGTCCAAACATTCTCTTGATAAGAGATAAGCTTTGGAAAGAAGGCCTCTCCTATGAAGACTCATGGCTTATGCTTGTCAAACACCGATCGCTCTTACCTTGTTTTAAGAACTATAAATTACATTCGCAGCAACACAAAGGGTCAGCACACGGTACAGGAACTGCTTACACTCTCAACAGACAAAATACTTCCCCTGCATCCAAACCACGTCTGTGTGTGAGGCAACACAGAAACATAGATCACATTTACCTCAAAGCTTCAGATATTTCACCCTCCTAGTCTTAGCCACAATGAGTTAGTTGCAAACTTAGACTACAGAAGCAGTCCTAACCTCCTAATTCCAGTTCTGCAACAGACACACAGTAACACTCAGAAGCAGTTGTATCCTGGCAGAAAGGTTTCATATCCTCTTAGCACTTAGCAGCATGAGCAAGTCCATTTCTATATGCAAGATCAAATCCTTCCTGTCTATGGGATTAGAAAGCAGTGTGGATTTTGTCATTTTTTTCCTGGATTTATCCCTCCCCTCTGATACAAAAAGCTACAGTCATGAAGGAGACACTAGTGAAATAAATCTGGAAAGATCCCTCTTGCTGCTCCCCTTTTACCTCCCCTAGTAGAGAGCTTGTGAAAGTTACATGGCAAATTCACAGCTGAGCCAACACCAGAACCACAACCTGCCACTTCCGCAGGCTCCAGCTTTCAACACAAAATGGTACTTTTCATACTCCTTTATTTGCCTTCTTGCCCATGCTCAAGTTTTCCTTGGAACAGCTTTTTAAAGGCCACACATAAGAGAGCAGAGAGGGAACAGACACATCCCACAAGAACCTTCAGTGGAAGCAGATGATGCAATAGGTATAAACATTCCTGTACAAACGAGGATGTATGTGCTGAACTAATGCACTCTGCCTTCCCTTCCTTCCTCCATTCCTCAAGAAATGCAAGTTAAGTATTCAGCAACTTGGATGGTTCTGTACTATAAACTACAAGTTACAACTTTAGCACCAAGTGGGCAGTATTATGGGCATGTGCATACAAATATACATCACTCCTATTATTCTTACCCGAGAAGGAATTAAGGCATTGATAGATGCCAGGAAGACAACAATCAGAAGATAAAAATCATCAGCACTGGGAAAAGGGTAACTTTCTTTCCTCACTACACTCCCATATAATGACCTCTTTATATTTTCTGGAATTGTGATTTACATTTTAGTAATTTTGGGCAGTGTCTTTAAGCCTTTTCCTACGAGTCCAATTCCTAACTTGTGTAGCTTTGTTGTTTTATTTTAAAAAGCCAGGAAGTGCAACTAAAGAATAACATATAATTCGTGGCAGCAAGAATCTTAAAAAAAAAAAAAAAAGGGGAAAGGGGCAGAGATAGAGCATGAGTCACTGAGCTGAGAAATACACCACGGTGACAATACTGCTGGTTTACAAGTGGGACTTCCACCACGGAGCTGTGGGTTGGTAACAAATTTTCTACCGTCCCAAAAGACCCAGTATAAATACTTTTAACATGGTGCCTCTCTCTGAGCAGCTGTATGGCCTGCTGAAGACAACCATGCTCTCCTACTCGGCAGGTGTGAGCCCTGCTGCCCACGCTGCCACAGATGCAACAGCAGAGACCACGTGCTTTGTGCTTCCAAGTCACAGCAATATGAGCAAACAGCACTGACCTTCTCCATGAGGAAATCCAAAAGCTTTCAGTACAAATCACAAGACATTGTTAACGGCGCTGGAAATGAAAAGTACCATTCACCTGATTACAGCTCCAAGTGAGCTGTTAGGTTTTTGTATCTTCTGTGACAGGAGACAGTCTCCTTCAGCTAAGTCATTTGCATATTTTTAATTAACATGAAGCAACATTAGTATGCTCTTTGAATACTAAGGGAACGCTACACAGAAAAGGGCTCACAAGGCCTTTTTAAAACCTCTAAGTATTGATTTAATTTGTCTGTATTCTATCATATGACACTGAAGAGTATAAAGTAGCTGAATTTCTCCTTTATGAAAATCGCATCCTAAAATTGGAAATGGCAACGCAAACAAAAGATGCAGCCACACCAAGACAGAGATACACAGGATATTAGTATTTATTCATAAAATATTGTTTAATGGTTCTTTCTGTAGCAAATAGTTTAACTGAAGGATGAATGCAGCAGGAAAGCTTCTAGATTTATTACTGAAAGAAAACCAACTTCTGCCTTAAAGAGGTAACACCCAATACTAAAAAAAAACCAAAAAAAACCTTAAAGCTGAGATGTGGTTGGCATGGTTCCAAAAAATAAGATGCCAGCTTCAGTGAAAGGCACAAATGCACCTACACACGAAAAAACCAGACATCCAGATGCCAGGTAAAAACCCAAATAAACATGGTGATAGCTTTACCCACATTTCAGCAGTCCCATTCTACATCAATTTTCACTCACCTCTGGTGTGATATAAGTGTTCAGAACTATTTTGCCACAACATGAACTAAGAATACTTTCAGCCTCCTCATTCTCCCTGACCATCAGTCCCCTAATAGCCTGATTTAATTTGAGAACTTCAGAGAATAAAAGCTTTTATCACAGGCACCAGATTTATCAAGTCCAATAATAAAGGAAGGTTTAATTTTGGACCCGATTCAAACCCTGCTAAAGCCAAAGAAATCTCTCAACAAGTTTCAATAGTCCTTGTTGCTTAGCAAACATTATGACTCTAAAAGAGCCAAACGTGATGTAACTAATCAATGATCTTGTATTGTCAGCACCTAAAGCCAGGGCTAGTCAAAACCACCTTAAACATCTAGCAAAATCATTCAGAGATAGTGTTTGATCTGATTGCATTTACTTTACTGGATGGCAAGTGTGCAGATGTTAACAGTTCCTAAACATGCTGTTAAGAATCCAGGAACATTTTAATTAATTTTGCACCAAACTTAGCATTAGATACATCAACACCTACCTGGATTTTCTACATCTCTGAGCAACTGAAGGTGCCCAAGTCTTTTAAAAGCCTGGCTTTGAGCATTTCTCCTGCTTACTTCTAATATATTTGTGACACTTTTACAAGGCTTAAATTCAAAATGAAGCTTTTCTTTGTCTCCCTCTTAGGTGAAATGCAATATTTATGCACACGCTCAGAGGCACAGGCATGTAAAAAACATACAGTGACACAGAATCACAGAATTAACCCCTGACCAACCACCTGTGACTCAAAGGGGAGAACCTCATAAATGAATCAAGGGCAAGTGTAGTCTGCTTGCAGACAGAACGCTTCTAGACCTTCCAGAAGTGCAAAGCAGTATCTGCAGTAATACTATTTTCCAAAGTGCTCAAAAACATGGTAAGAAGAGACAAACTACGGTGTGTGAAGACACAAGATAATGTGGAGACAGGGAGAGAAGCAGGACACAGTTTAACCTTCACGAAGTAGCTGTCACTTGAAATCACGTGCCATTTCCACATATAGACTCCCCCCAAATATGTTTCTTTCGCTGTCTTTAACAGCAGGTTTTAAGTTGAGCCTTATCGTTTTTCTGATAGGTGAAAAAACCTGCATTATCTGCCAACTGGATTGGCATGGGCAAACCTTTACATCCACCTGGATCCTGCTGGGAAAATTGACTGAAATTTAACTTTGTTGGTCCGATTAAAAGGAAATCTAGTGCACATCCAAAAGTCTTTCAGCTGTTAATAAACAGTCCCCCACACAACTGAAATCAGTGTGCTCGTCTTTGCCTGCAATTCCTAACCTTCGGGCAAGTAAACTCTCTCTCAGTGACCTCTATCTCTGACTTCCTTCCAGCCTAGAATTGGTTACGTGCCTTTCCCTGTTCCTGTTATTTATGCTACAGTAGAAACCTCAAGCCTGGTCAGCCTTTTTGCAAGAAGCAGAAAATTATTTCTGTGTAAAGCTCTTTCTGGCAGAATATAACAAGACAGACAGAAGAGCAGAAGGTCAAAACAGTGGCATAAGAAGTAAAAGGACTTCAAGTTGAAGAACAGACCACTAGCAGGACCGTAACTCAGCACCTCCTGACTGTGGGCTCACTACACTTGTTACACTGCTCTGTCCAGTTCCTAACAGACAGCTTATGTGCCTTTTCAGCAAATCCATTACAGCCATCATACTTTCCTCACATTAGCAAGGAGGGGTCTTTGCAGCATCTTTATCCTTGCCACATCACACAGTTATTCTCATTCATGTCCATTTCCTTCTCTGACCTTACCTGGGACCCTACCTCATCTCTAGTTTGAGGCATTGGAGGAAGACAGGGGAAAAGCATGAAAATGAAGTGAGTCAGCAGTTTCTCAGCAGCACCACAAACATTAGTCAGAGGTGATCAGGGTCCTCACCACAGTCAGATGTGAATGAGCCTAAGACCACCAAATAACAGATTGGTGAGCAAACTTTCCCAAACACCTGAAAATTAATCACTGGGCAAGGCTACCCCACATATAAAGCACTTCAGGGAAAAAACACATCCTCAGCTGCCACATACCAGTCCTAAAAGGCAGCAGAACACACAGGGTACTGCTCTGTCACGTTTCTAGTTCCTTTACAAAAAGCCCACTGCATTCAGTCCAGCTGAATCGAACACACCTGCCAAGGCAGTTGCCTTGACTCCTACAATGTTTTCCCTACTGAATGAGGCCCACAGCTGCAAAAGCATTTGCTGAGTAAAGCACATGCACAGTGCACTACTATGCATTGTTGCTCTCCTGCTCATCTGCTCCCTTATCAGGACACACTGACAGCAGCAGTAGTGATGCCATTAGTTAGGGCATTGGTGTCCTATGTCTATGGCAGCAGAAATCTGAGTTTTAAAAATTTGAGACCAAATTACTAATACAAGTTCTAAGGGCCACAAGTGCTCATTTGCAACACAAGAATAGTACCTTGCTAGCCTCAGCACAGCTGTGACAGTGTCTTCCTGTGCAAAGAGATTTGAAGGGGCATTGTTCCCAGTCTTCACCTTCCAGCAAAGAAATCAAGGGTACACAACTGAAAAAAACAATCCATCCCTTTCAGCAGGGCAGAGTACAGCCATAGGATTCTCATCCATCACCTGCCAGAGAACCTTCCCCTACAAACCTCTTCTCTGTTATGGTACAGTAAGTCCATTAAACTGTGAGTGATGTACAACCATCAGTCCAGGAAAGCATACCTCACTGGAGAGAGATGAACACTGCCTCAGTGCCTCTGCACTTGGGCTGGACAGAGCAAGGCTTACTGTAAAAACAGCCTCCCCACCAAACTGACACTTAGTTTGGTGTGCAAGAAACACAGTTAATTACTGTGCTCTGGGCACAGCATTCTCTGTTCTGTGACTCTGAGCAAGTACTAACCTCTCTGCAATTTCTCCACCCCTAAAATATGTCACTTTCACCTTCTTGTGAGGCACTTACTAAAACCTGTTAAAATGCTTGCCAACAACACAACTAAACTTAAGCGCAACCTTGATCCATCAGCAGCTTGCAATACCTTCTCTCTTCTCTGCAGGCTTTCTAATATATTCTTTCACATGAAACCTGGCCCTGTCATCCACAAAACACAAAGTTGCATTTTTCGATACAGCTTATTCAGGCATTACAATGTAAAACACTAACAGGGAAGAGCAAAGCTACACATAATACTTACACAAATTTCTAAAGTGAATAAATATGTGTTTTAATCCACAGCATTTGGAAAACCACAGCACTGTATCAGATACAAGCTGTTAAGAAAGTCAGAAAATGACAGCAAACAGTTAGAGCACATCAAAATTCTACTGATCCATGCAGTCAGTCTTTACCCAGAAGTAGTCCTGGCATATTTAAACAGGCCTCTGTATGTCTACACCAAGCTTATCCTTCACATGAGAAGTTGGAGGAGAAAAAGGCTGCAAATTTCAGCTGAAGTTTTTTCACAACAGTTTCTCTACTCCACCAGTTCTGAATTCTTTTGCTGCTCACTCTAGTATGAAGTCATTATCAGTACAAGCTGAGGCTACAATCGCCTGGTACAACTTCCTGGGCTGGAGGCATCACTGTTTTTAAATAAATTCTTGGGATTTTTTGTTTCAGAGTTTCTGGCATCCTTCTACCTTCTTGCAAAACATTTTCAGTTTTCATGTAGCAGCAACGTTGCTCTCTCCCACACAAGCACCTGTACCATTCCTAGATGTCTGCATAGGGACTCGAAACAGGACTTTTACAAACGCGTAAAACAGAAGTCTTGGTGTGACATTGTTGAAACAGACTCTTCAGCCATTCGAGTGAGTGCTCACTTGTTGAAATAAATGCTAAAAAGCATTACTTGTTATTCAAATAATCTTCACCGCATGGTATCAGTCGACACCCCTTAAGTCAGTTTGTGGCCATTATTAAATTCGGCTTAAAAATCTTTACGAACAGAGACCGACAGGTGAGAGGCAGAGCTCCTACAACCCGCGAGCACATCACAGGGAGGCAGCCTGCCCCTCTCCCCCGCCTAGCTCACGGACTCCACGGCTGTTCCGTCCGCCGTGCCCGACCCGCCGCACCCGCCCCAGCCCCGCCGCGCCCGCTCCCCGCGG
>VZRL01005367.1:375-19311 GCA_013397895.1 Origma solitaria | reverse complement strand
CCGAGCCGCACCGGCTGCCACTACTTTGCACGCGGCGGGAGCGGGCGGGCGGCTCGGGCGGGGCCGCCAGGCTCCACCCGCCGGGCGGCTCCACTCCGGGAACAGGGCCCCCCTCGCCTTCCCTCCCCGCCATCACATGTCACTTCCTCCTGGGGCGGTGGCGACCCCTCCCCGCAGCGGCATCGCCCGCCCTTCGGGGTGCCGCGGCAGCGGGGAAGGGGCGCTCCCGGCCCCGCGCCGCGGCTGGGGAAGGGCGGCGGGCTGCGAGGAGCGAGTGGGAGATGGGGAAGCGGCGGCCCGGGGGAAGGAGCGCGGCTAGCGCCTGTCCCCGAGGGTCGCCGGCGCTGATCGGAGCTGACTGCTCGACATCCCTTGTCGGGGCAAACGCGGGGTGAAGGTGGACACGGAGGTGGTGCGCACCTGTGACCATCGGACCCTTCAAGTAGAAACTGAGCGATAAAAAACAACTCCACGGCCTGAATGGCGTGGAAAAAGATAAATGCCGTGGCAGCCATCCAAGCACCGAGTACCCTGAGACACAATATTCACTCTATGTGACAACCCAAACATTTGCTGCCAGGCTCTGACTGGAGTGAAAGGCAGCTTCCATGAATAGAGAACAGTAAGAACTGAGTCAATTATAAACATCTAAGGCATTGAAGGCGATGGTGGCTGTGATGACCATCACTGGGACAGCGCTGTCAGCACCTGGGTGTCCGGTTATACCGGGGCTGGACGGCTCCCGAGGCTGGGGGCTGGCGGGCTGGATAGAGCCAAGCTCTGTTACAGTCCTGGTCCATACCAGCCACGTACAGTCCCTGTTTACCCTCAATATAAGATGAACACAAACACTAGCCATGGTTTAACTCCACTCAGCAACTACTGGCTAGGCATCAGCCAGTGTTTGCTGACGAACTGTACTGCGCGTCACTTGTTTTTCTGGGGTTTTATTCCTCTCTCTCCTTTTCATTACATTCATCATTATTGTTGCTATTATCATTAGTACTATTGCTCTTAGAGGGCAGCAATAGCAAGGCTGCTGCTCAAGGGAGGAAAAGCCTGGAGCTGAGGGTGGCCACAGCAAAGGCAGAGGACTCACTAGCCAGAGCACCTTCCCACAATACCTGAACAGGGCAGTGGCAGCACAGTGCAGCTCCCCTGACAGTCCTAGACAAGATAAAGCAATGAAATGGGTGTAAAGCTGGTAGAAAGAGCAGCAGAAGATAGGCCCACAACTGGAAACAGAGCTACAGTAGGGTTCTCCAGCCATATTTTAAAAGTCTGACTCTGTGGCTGCATTTTGAAAAAGGGATAATTCCAGGCAGAGGGAGAAGACATAAAATCCATGAATGAGATACTTAATTATGGAGGAGAGGGGCTGGGTTTGTAGCGCAGCTATGTCCAAAGCATCCCTGACCACCAAAGCATCCTTGACCACCTGAAGCAGCTTTGTGTACTGCATGTACAGATTCTTGGTGTATTATTCCAAGGCATCTCACTCAGCGTCTAGGTGATATCCTGAAAGCCAAGAGTCCAGAAGTCAGGCACCATGATACTAAGTGCAGAACATATTTTACTTAGCTTTCCTTGAAACCAAACTCTCTGCAGTTGGTTATTTGTATGTTCCCCTTTTCTGTGAAGACACAATAAAAATCTGTCTTCTTGCTTTCATTAGTATTAAGCTGCAGCTGAATTTAATAGGTTTTATGGATACTTTACACCTGAGAAAACTTTTCACTGAAGAGGTGAATCCTAGTTTTTGTACAGTACATCTATCTCTGAAAAGTCTAACCAGGAAAATGTGAATAATAAAATCCTCTTATTTAAGTTGGGTATTAAAAGGTAAATCTTACAAAGCTCTTAGATGTCATAGTAATGACTGAGACTGGAAAGCACATGGAAAAAAATACTTCTGTATTAAAAGCAGGTGTTGTGATGTCCTCACTGAGTATTTTTTAGGTGGTGGAACAAGGAGGATAAAAAGGAATCGGATTCCCTTTCCGTAAGCTCTGCCCTCCAGAGCACTGAATGGAGTATGTCTCAATTTTGGCACTTCTTGTTCTGAGTTTGCAATCTCAGTGCAGTTTTTTCCTTGTTGCTGGTGGGTATGCAAATACTTTATTTGCATTGGGTGAGATTCAAGACTTGAGTCAGGAACTTACACGAGGCAGTGATGCCTCCCAGCTATCCATCTCTGTGTGAAATGGGTGATTTTCAATGAGTTTCCCTGTAAGAAATAAACATAACATAAACGTAGTAATAACAACAATAACAAAACAAGACCACAAAAACAAACCCCAAACCAACCCCCCCCCCCATAGTCCCACTGGGCAAAGCGTGCACTCAAATTGTTGAAGAAACCAGGTATCTCTCATGGCTGAAGCAAAATGAACTGCTAGCTGCTTCTCACAGCCGGACCCCAACCCTGCTCACCACATGCATGTTTTAAATGACTTGTGAATTCGACTTCAGAAATTTTATTGCAGGCAAAAGCTTGTCTGTCCTGGGAAGTTCTGCAGTGCTGGCCTGGAGGAAAGAGGCAGCACCCCTGCTGTGGACGCTGCCCAAACTGATAGGGTGGATACTAACGCAGGCATACACTATGATACACTGCCATGAGCAGCTGGACTCAAGAAGTCCAGTTTGCTCTTGCTGTAGGGTTAGAATCTCCAATATCTAATAAGGTGTGGGTGATAAAAGGCCCATTTCCTGCATTTAAAAGGTCCTCTTCTGTGTAGACGGAGTGTAATAAAGGCTGAACTGCAGGCTGTCCCTCCATGCAGGCAATAACAGGAAGTCTTTCCTGTACTTGGCTTATCCATCTTTATGAAAACTGTGGGAAAGTAATTGTGTCTGAGATCTTTGCTGCTCTTTGGGGATTGATTAAAATCAGCTAAAGAGGTCAGGAATTATAGTAAGGATTGATGTGTATAGTATGACTTTTCCACTAGGGAACCACGTGAAAATATCTATACATAGGTTAATATATGCTGACAGTTTATTTAAGTATGGAAACCGAAAATGAAAGGTACTGATGCAATGGATTGTTGTAATGAACAGGTGTACCAGTTTAAATAGGCCGGGGGGGAGAGGTGTTGAAAATCACACTCACTGCCTGTGTAACTAATTTTTCTGGGCAAGTTTTCCTAGTATGGATTAACCCTAACTGCGACACCTGCCATCTTCTCCTCTGCCTCAGCTGTACAGTGGATCCACTGTTTTCACATAGAAACTCCCACTTCCCTGCAAAGAAGCCACACGGTACTCACAGATGGAAACATCCTGTTAAACTAAACTCTGGGGCCACAGTTAATTTTAAAATAGACTCATTCTTTAATTGAATAGGTATTAGCGAAAGAGCTGTGCAAGTCCATGATTACTAATCAATTATGGTGCATTTACAATTTTTAAAGAATATAATTGCTTTAATAAATACCAAGGATCCCAAAATGTTTTCCAAATTACTCTTTTCAGAATTACACCAAATATTTTCACATCTGCTGACATCCACAAAATAAACACTCCTTACACATGTGCAAATATTATTTCTGCAGCCGTTTTAAGTGTTCAACTTGAGCCTACCTGTGTGGAGGAGAGGATGCTTTGTTTCTCTTCATGCATGTATCTAATACAAATGTCACAGATTTGTTTTTCTTGTTTTCATAAAGCTTGATTAAAATGAAGACTTCTGCATTGACCACTTTGGGCCCAAACTTTGTGACTCAGGCGACTGGCTTTAGATATAGCTACGTGTGCAGGTGACAGAGCAGATATTTCAGACACACACACAGAGACATGCGTGCACACACATTCGCACACATACAAGCACCTACCCCATGGCAGGAGGAAGTCTTGCAGCTCTGATCAAACATGGCTCAGAGTGTGACAAAACGGTGAGGGCTTCAATGGCACCTTGGAAATACAGAGATGAAACATCTGTTACTGGCATGGTCATGGGTGTACGTGGGTAGAATTCCTCCAAGATCTCAGAGGCAGGATCACTTTGGAGCTGCAAAGGTAAGGGTTGTTTAGAGGGTACTCAGGAAACTGCGGAAAAGCTCAAATAAGAAACTGCAGAAGAAAAATCTTGGTCTGAACACTTGGAAGCTGGAGTAGCACAGACCCTGTAAAAAACAAATGCTGTTTATGCATAACTCTGTTTACCTCAAGGAAGCACGGCACATTGGCTGCACTCCAGGTCTTCAAGGGCAATAGCTAATCTGCATATGTAGTTACACAGACATTTGCAGTCAGAAACAAATCACACAATTGTTCTTGTTACTTGCTTATGTACATTTCCTCACCTAGATGAGGAAATAACTACTTCAGCATGATGAGGATAAGGCTGCTTAATGCCACAGTAATATGTAGAGATTAACTATGTGAGCCTGCTGTTTCGAACTGTGCACAAACTTACATAAAATGGCAATCCCTGCAATAGGTGTAGTCCTCTTGATCTAGCTTATCATTAATTCTGTAGCAGTGTCCTCACCCTGTGAATGGCTGCATCCTCACCCTCCCCATAAAAGACAGCAGCTTTAGGCCACACAGAGAACATTCATCTTCATTCTGCCAGGTAAAAACTCTAGTTCCATTGTCAAATTTACATTGAAATTAGTGTTTGATTATCTGTTAAATGACACAGAATTGGAAAGGTCATTTAAAAAAAATTTTAATAAGAGCCAGGAAAAATACTCATCCTTACACATTACTTACTGAAGAACACCTTGCCTACATCAGCTCCTCTCACCAATCCCACACCACGCTATCCATACTGGAAACACAAGACAGGACTCAACTCTCGTCTTGGTCAGCTGTAGTCATCTCCATCCCGTGTTCTCCTGTGTGCTGCTTTTGTAAAGACAGCTTTATCTGACAAGATAAAGGGAGCCATTTCCCAAGAATGGTCTATTTCCCAAGAAAATTATGGGATAAACCATGATTTGAGTGCTAGAAAATAATCACTATGTAACAGGCTTTATATGGATCATAGATATAATTTTTTCAATTTCTGTGTAGTCTGATGTATTTGAAGAGCAGATTAGGGTCAATTTTTATTCTGTATACTTTAGTAGAGCCCACTAATGATTCATTGTAGTTGCAGTGTTTTAGAAATCCTTCTGTTCTTTCTCATGGAGAATAGAAGGATTTCCAAAACAGTGCAACTACATAAAGGTCCTACACTTTAGAGACATTTTGTGAAATATGGTTCCTGCTCGCTCAAGGGTTAAATTTAGTAGTACACCTTATAAACTAATACTCTGTGTCAGCAAATTTGACTCCTCAAAAATGGAGCTAACTGGTATTCTGTACTGATGCTTTCTTTCTCATAATGAGCCAGTGGTTGATGAAATAGATTTTTAAATAAAAAGACATTTGCTAAAAGTTAATTTGGTAAAAGCTAAATACTTACAGTTTTTGTAAATGTCTGTTACACACATTAAGGAATGAAAAAATTTGGAATATCATTTTTGTTACTGAATTGCAGAAAGAGATTGCACGATACTTGATAACAGGAAATACAAACAGTGTTAGCAACTCAGGGCTTAGAGTAAAAGGAGTAAAAGAGCCAGGTAAGATCTTGTTCTGGTTTTGCCTTGGACTGTCAAATATTTGCAATGTGACTGCAAAAATACAGTACAGACTGCTTTCTCCCACTAAATGGAGCAAATCTGTGTTCTGTGTGAAAAGAGTACAGGACACTATATCTCCTCTAATTTCTTCCTGCTGACCTTTCTTCCCCACTGATGTGATGGTTTAGGGAGCCTACATATTTCCAGTGTCACAAGTGTCACAGGTCTTAGCTCTTAATTTTCTGTAGTTTGGCCTGATCTTGATCCCAGTGGCATTTCCTGATTTCTTGCTCTATGGAGAGTCCTCAGTGTCATCTTACTGTCATTTGCCGCAGGAGTTCAGGTGCCCTGACCTCAGGCCACCAACCTAAACAAAAAAAGGTTTAGCACAATCATTCTCAGAGTGACTTGACCCCATTTAATTTGTTTGCTCACTTCCCTGCTAGCAGTACGTTATTAATTCTACAAACCACACTGATTTATATTTTTCCCCAACCTGAATAACATAGCTAATGTCATTTCCTACTCATCAATTCCCAGATGACTAAGAATCACTGGTTCAGGAAACTTTGAGCTCTGGGATCTGTCAGTCAGTCACCTGGCGATTCAATCATAAAACAGTCTACAAAAGCACTCAATCTACTACTTTTTACAACTTTTTTGAATCACAGGTGCCTCAAGTATTAACAGTATAACCAACAAAGCCTGCTGCCTCCTAGGCATGATATCCATAATGGTGGCATGAATCAGAATTGGCTACACTAACTGCAGTAAATCGACAGCACTGAGCAATCCCATTTCATTAATAAGAGCATCTCATCACCAGCTGCTCCTTGGAAACAAATGGCTGCATCTGCTTCCTAAACATTGCCCTCTCTTGCCACCCCAGGGACTTGTAGCTTTGAGACATCAGTGACCTCATAGTCTGAGTTTGTTTGTACACTGGAAATGGCTCTTCTGTCCTGATGTCTGATTTTCCTGTTCCTTTTTCTTCATAAGAGGATTCACAAACAGTAAAATAAAATTTAAAAAAGAAAAAAAGAAAAAAAGAAAAAAAGAAGTGTTTTTTTTCCAACACAGATGGAATGCCAAAGCCCATGGCTGAAAAATCCCCACCTCATACTAACACTTTTCCAAGACCTACATCAGACAGTATGATATCATGCTGACAACTATTTTAAAAGTCTGTTACTGGAGCGATAACTTCATACTTGGCAAGTATGAAATGCTTTTTGCTCTCTTATTTCAAACACCTTATTTAGGCAAAGAATTTAACCCCAAAACCAAGTCCCAAGGACTGGCACTGCTCAAATGATTGCAATCCTAACTGGAACCTCTCTCCTGCATCAAGTTGTGCCTAGGGACCTTTCCCCAAATCCACTTGGAATTATTAAAGCTTCTACAAAGGCAAGGGGGTTTGCCAGTCCTCAGTTTAGTGCAGTGTAAGGATCTTACAGTCAGTGTTAAATTCACTCACCAAGACACATGGACTTTCAAACAGCGATTCCCTGCACATGCAGGAGTCTCCATCATGTGAGAAAACGATGTTTGCACAACCTCGTGGTAAAGACTTCTGCATGGAGTGGTAGACTTCACCAACAGCCAAAAGTGATTCCTGGGCTCCTCTGCTGAATTCTGTGTATCGCAGATGGAGGGCTCCAGCTGCTTTCATAACATTTTGTGGATTTTGCCACTGAGTTTCAGCTCTTCTCCAAATGGAATAGGACCTTGTGGGAATATGGTGTGTCTCTGAGAGTGACTTGTCCTCTGACTGTGTCTGTTACTACAAGAGAGCTCACAGAAGTGAGGTGGGAGGGAGGAAATATCAGGCACCTCAGTCATGACACCTTAAGGGTATGAACAGTCTTCTGCTAAACACTAGACAATATGAAGCACAATAAGCCTTTCTAAGAACTGCTAAAATATTGCCAAAAATACTCCACAGAGAAATGGAGGCAACAAGTGACAGGTTTCAGCAGCAGAAGTTGTTTAATTCTGTGGATGAGCTATTTTATTCTAAATATCCTTGGGAATATAAAAGCCATTTCTGAGTTAGGAAATGGAGGCAAACAAATAGACAAGCTGCATCTTCCCACAAGAAAGTAGTTCTTGAAAGCCTTGGCCATATTTTTTTACTTAAAAGCAATTCATGCTTGTTTCACTTTTCTTTTAGTTTCCTATATCCTAAAATTGTGCCTAGAAGCTGGTTATTAAGAGTGCATTTTTGGAAGCAGAGTCATCAGTACTTTTAAAGCAATTTAAAAAAAATTACTTTATATTGGATGCTAGCAGCAAATGGAAGCCAGCACAGTAATGGCAGAGGGAGTGGGTTACCAGAGAGCAAGTGCTCAGGAGGGAAAACACAGTAAGGTAAAACTTCCCTGAATGCAGATATCAGCCCTGCTCATTACCTTGCACTACTGTTTGTGGCACTCAAGCTGATAAAAATAGAGTTATTAAGATCCCTAAGTGTTTGTGGAACAGTTGATTGCATCACCTTAATTAGGCAAGAGCAGAATTCCTTAATGTTGTGTTCTATTCCCTACCTGGGTGACTGCAAATCACTTTGGGGAAGGTTGTGGTGTCTCTGTTTGGGGTGATTTGGGGGAGGTGGGAATGGGATGGACTTGCATCTCCAGAGGGAGGAAGCTATGGCCTGGCCTGACATGTATCTGGTCAATGTAGAATGTAGGAGCCTTGCCTTCTGATGGCTAAATATTTATCAGGCCATGAACTATAAATAGGTATAGCTGTTTAACTTACGTCAACTGGTGTAGCACCATGAGTTTCTGTGACACTAGGCACTGGCTTAAACTAGAGGAGACTGTGGCCCTTTATGTCTGCTTTGCCAACACAACTGAGGGGCTTTTCCGCAGACAGACTCTGGGAAATCTCGCAGGAGCACTTTCAGATGTTATTGGTCTCATGTCTGTCTTTCCTACCCTCTTGGGTGAAAGACGAAGGAGCAACATGTGCCTATGTCTTAACTGTCCCAAGGAATAGGCCAAACTTTCGAGAAAATCACCCCTGAAGGTGAACTGCTCGGTGCTCATCGTTCATTGGAAAAAGCAAGTAACAGAAGAAGGGAAGAGCACTCAGACAGGCACAGGAGTGTCTTCAGTCACTTCAGCAAAATTCTTCAGAGGACGTTTGCCAAGGTCCTTGCTGACATTGGATCTATGCAGAAAGGCATAGAAGGTACAG
This sequence comes from Origma solitaria, assembly GCA_013397895.1. Taxonomy (NCBI): domain Eukaryota; kingdom Metazoa; phylum Chordata; class Aves; order Passeriformes; family Acanthizidae; genus Origma; species Origma solitaria. The sequence goes on along the minus strand of VZRL01005367.1, from coordinate 10,534 downwards.
TGACTGACTTCCCACAGTTAGCTCTCCCAAGGAGATGGGAGAAGGCACAGATATGCAACAGATCTTGAAATGATTCTGAGTAGTAAAATGTGGCTACAGCATGAGATTTCAAACTTTGGTGAACTAATAACTATTTTAATGCAGTGTTTCAGTTTTTATTTTTACGCTACACACACATATAAACAGCTAAAGGGATGTTGTAAAGTCAGCTACTCAAAGATGGAGATGCCAGATTTAAAGTGACCTTTGCAAATTTACTGCCTCCTCTGTGGTTCTTCATATGTTATGTAGGTTTCAGTTCACATGTCTGTCCAGTCCTTTTTCCACAGATCCTGTCACATATTCAGAGCAAAGACCAAACAAGCCTTATTTAATGAGGAGGTGTTTAAAACTGTTTTATCATCCTTGTTCAATGTTTGTGGCAGGAACGCTAGCTAATATTTATGGTGTGCTGTTTAAACCCTAATGGACATTTTTAATAACACTGTCATAGTGTTCAAGTCTATTTTCACAAATAGTCTGAGAAGTGAAGCCAGGGGCATGAGTCTGATCCTGTCATTGTTACCCCAAGTGGTGAGTAACTTCCTTCATGATTACTGGTGCTGCTCTTCAGAAAAAGGAAAGAGAATTCAGGTCTGATTTATAGTTGGCGTTTTATCCTTCTTCTAAATGCCTCCCTCCTTGTACCAGAAAGGTATGTGGGAACATGATAGTCATCATCTGGGATGAGTTAGGTTCTCACCAGAGATATAGAATGAACTTAAAATCAAGTTCAAAGAGGAGGAATCAGGACTGTCAATGAGAGAGGTGTGTGTCATTAAGCTCAGATATTGTTCTGCAAGTTCAGTTTTTCCATTACCTTTTTTACAGTGTCCAGTCACATAAATCCTTGTGTGCAGTTTCTCTTAGTCTTAATGCTTGGCACTCGTGGCTGGTAGAGACTAAAGTATGCAGAGGCAGTCTGAGCAGCAGCAGAGGAAAGAGATGATAAAATTGTTTTATCATTCCACTTAACAGCTTCGTCTGTACTATAACACAGGACATTTGATAACTCAGCCATTTGTGTGCACAGGGTCAAAACATTGTCCCTTATAATAGCTGTCAGTGTAATTAATGAAAATTACAGTGTCAGGTTCTAAGAGACTGTAATGGCAAAAGGAAAAAGCATGCCTAATTCTTTCCTTTATAGCAAAGCTCTTCCAAATGTGTATAATCCTAGACAATTTCCAGCTTCCAAACTGAAATTTCCTATCACTGCTCACTCTTCAGGAATTCTTGGTGAAATGAAAAGATGCTTTCCTTTGTTTATTTAAGGTGATAAGAAGCTAAAACTGAAGCAAAAGTATCTCCTGGGGTTGGTTTGGATTGGTTTTTTTTTGGTTGTTGTTGTTAAATGAGAAACGTTAAATAATATTTGGAACAACTATTGCTCCTCAGCAATTTACTACAGAAGGAGCTATTTTGTCACAGAATAATTCTGGCCAGAGGTTTTTTCTCAAGGCCAGGCAAGTCATCAGAAGTGGGCAGAATGCAGTGTTCTTAATTTCCTGTGTTGGTTGATGTGTTTATAACAATGTTCATTGTTGATGCAAAGACATCGACATTGTTGATTCAAAGAATGAATCCTGACTGAAGTGTTGCTCCTCTATTTGTGGTAGTTCAGCAAGTTTTTGGTACCACCACTTATGAAGTTTGCAATTCAAGATTTACAATGTCTGTAACTAGGAAGTAACAAAGGAACAAAGTTGTACACAAAAAACTTATTTTTTCCTTTCTCACTAAAGTAGGACATGATTGAACTGCGCAGGATCTATAGCTACATGAGAAGATTTTAATATTACTATGTTTGCTCTCAGTGTATCGAAGTCTTAGGGTCTCCAGAAACAGTAAGCCCTATTTTGGAGAAATGGTTTCTGACAAGCCATTGCTGTCTGCAGAGCAGGTACACTGAAGCCACTTACCTGGTGGTACTGCCATTTGTTAAAAATGTTATATGTGTTTTTGGATAATTTCCTGACCAGTGAAGTGGTTTTGTTTTCTTTCTGGAAAAAAAAATTCTGTGAAAGAGCTTAGGAGGTTTTTTAGATTCCTATCTACATAAGGAGATGGGGACTTTATCCATGCTATAGAGTAGTATATATTCCAAGAATCATATAGAGGGGATAAAATCATACCTGCTATACCTCCTTTATATTCTCCTCAATGTCTATAGAATGCAGTTTATTTAGTCCCTGTTCAATGGTATAAGACAGAATTATGGGGAAAATGCTTAAAAGTGCATAAATGACAGAAAAGGCAAAATACTATTTTAACTCAAGGTTTCTTAGGTACTGCAATAAAGAGTGCAAAAAGTTCTTCCAAAATGTGTCTCGTTTGAATTTTTAAAAAAAGTTATTTTCTAGCTATATAGTTGATATTCTTCCAATCACCATACTACAATGATTTCAATAAAAATGAACCAAACATACTTTTAAAAGTCCCCCGAGATGTTAAACTAAATAGGATAATACAAGGATGTGATTATGTGGCAGTATTTTAAACACTGGCACTTACTGATAAAAAGCCATTATAATCCCCTCTGGAAACTTCTCCTATTCCCTCCTTGCTGATAAATGGGCCCAGACTGGAATCTGGCAGACTGAAGAACAAGATCACTGAAAGCCGCCTTTACGTCTTTATTGCTCTCATCTTTCCCCTGAGTGTTTCATTCTTTGAAGCTGCATGAAGTGATAAAGTTGGTTCTCTAATCCCTGTTTCACTGGGCTACTGCCACTACAGAAAATAGTTTGACTGTAGTCAGCTGTGACTCAGATGACCTCCCTGGTTAACTGGGAGGTGCACTGCCTTTGCCCTGGTCATCTTTAAAAAGCAGGCAGGCTGCTGGTGGTGTCATCCCACCAATTTGAGATATTTAATGGAGACACCCGAGTTGGGAGAGTGGCTGCTCCAAACTTCATCTGTAGTCAAGAGAGACACAGGCAGGCACTTGGTGAAAATGAATCAGATAATTTATATAATTTTCATCACTGACGTGCTTTAATTAATGCCAACCTTATTCTCTCCATGACTCAGTTGAAACATCACTCAATAACACCACAGGAAAGGCCCAGCTTTTGGATTGAATCCAGCAAACTTTTTCATGATTTCTGTACAGCCCCAAAAGAGGGGGTGAAATGGGTGTGTGTTAATGCATTTACCAGAACCAGCTATCCACATTTATGCAATAATTTTCCCCTTAAGTTAATGAGGAACTTCTGATCTCAATTTGAAGTAGAAATTAAGACTGGACTGGGAATGCTTAATGCTTTGTGTAGCCATCATTTAATGATAAAATGAGGCTGTTTAGCATCCTCAGCTTCATCTCTCTGATTCTACTCCGCACTACCCAGTCGCTTGGTGACAGTTTCATGTAGCTATCGGGGCTTTAGCCTGCCTTCCTTGCTGTCCCCATCTGTCTGTCTGTGCAACTGTCTGTCAGTCCTCCCACAGAGGCTTTTCTAAGTTAGCCAATTTTTGCAAAGTAATTTATAAATGTAGGCTGCCAGTCAAGTACAGAAAACTGGTTAATGCTCACACTGAGAAAAAAAGTCCTTAATCCTTAGTTCAAGCCGTGTTTGGCTGAGAGCATTAGGGACCCAAGGCAGGAGTGGCCGCAGGTATAGCAGCATCCTGTGCTGGCCAGTGTAAAGCAAGCTCGTTGCACTAGGTCTGGCTGGTGCAGACCTGATCCTCCTCATAGCAGCCGGTGTGGTGCTGTGTTTTGGATTTGTGACTAAAACAGCGTTGATAACATACGAGTGTTTTATCTGATGCTGAACAGTGCTTGCGCAGCATCAAGGTTTTCTATTTTTCCCACCGTGCAACCTCAGTGCGTAGGTCAATCTGTGCAGGAGGCTGCGAGGAGACACAGCTGGGGCAGCTGAGCTGAATTGACCAAGGCAATATTCCAAGCCATATAACATCATGTCCATCAATAAAACCCAGGAGGCTGTATTTACTAAAGCAGCCATTGCCCAGAGACTGCCTGGGCATCCATCTGCTTGTGGGAGGTGGTGAGTGATTGCTTCTGTATCACTATTATTATTTTTTTCATACCTTCAGTTATTAAACTGTCTTTATCTTGACCCGTGAGGTTTTTTCTTGCTTTTGCTCTGCCTACTCTCTCCCCCATCCTGCTGTGTGTGGGAGTGAGTGAGCATTTGCGTGGGTACTGAGTTCCTGGACAGGGTCAACCCACTACATTAATCTACATCTACATGAGTTCTACCAATAGCAGCATAGATGAACCTTGAGGATAAAGAGCTGAAACATGTGTGGCAAACATTTCAATAACTTTCCACACTGGAGGTATTCAAACCCAGATGCATTGAACGTAGTAGATTTATGCTGCACTATAAAGTAGGAAAAAAAATGCTCGTGTAGCACATGGAATTAAACATTTAGAATACAAACACACATAGGGTGATTATCAAAGGATGTTCCTGTACTTGCTCACTTTGCAGAAACTTGCCTATATCCTGAGGTGCACAGCAGCAGCCATCTAGAACTGTATAAATGCAAAAACTGAGAAAAAGAAAGCCATAAAGAAAGTGTAGACACCTCATAAACCAGAAGCACATCACTTGGAAATGAGATGAAGAAAGTTTTGGGTGAGGTAGACCATTGTAGGATGATTATGAATTGCCAGCATGATGTCTCAGTGAACAATGTGTTATGATCTGGCATGTGTCAGGAATGGTTCCACTAGAGACACGGAGGCATGAATGCCACAGAACGTGGTGGTGGAACCCCATCTAATGTCATAGGCCAAAGTCCATCGCTCATACTTGGTTCTAGGATGGTTAGAAAAATGTTTATTCAAGCTTTTAAGCTTGGCCTATGAAGCCTAATAAATTGGGTGAGGTGGAAGTATGATTGCTGTCTACTCCACCCAATCAGGGAACAAAGGGAATAGGAAACATAAACAGGAAAATGAAAAGCTTAAACTTACCAATGATATTGATACAATGATAAATAATTACAAGGTGACTATTAATACCTTGGCATGAAAAGGTTTCTCATCACTAGCAGCTGGGATCATGTTGCAGTATTGTTTTGCCATGAAGGCAAATGGGACATAAATATTGTTTGCCATGGCAGTCAGTAAATTAATGGAAAGACTTACATTACAAGATGCCTGTGATAGTAGGTGGACACAACAAATGAATAAGACCTTTGTACTCCTGAGATCTTAATAGCTTGAAAGGGAAAGAAATTAGGTGGTGCTAAGTATCAGGAAAACCTCCTGGTATGGACATCTCTCTGGTAATGGCATTGACTAGCGAGGAAGCTGCTGGATCTGAGCCAATAACTGCATTAATAGGAAAGGTTTCTGGATCTCTCTTTCTTCTTTCGAGCAATCAAATAATTCATTGAATAGTTCTCAAAGATGGATTTTTCATTTGGAAGTAGGTGAACACAATGCTGTAGGAACATATATGAAGGGACCTCATAAGATCATCTTATCTGTCAAGGCTTAACTGCTTGTAAAAAAGTTCTCTCTTCCATAGTGGAGTGAAGGCAGTAAAAACAATTATTTCTTTGGGCCAAGCAGTGCTACATTATAATAAGTATATGTCATTTATCTGAGACTTGCTAAAGCTCTGTTAAGGCCTTTTACAATCTAACACAAATGTCTAAATAAACACAACTAGCAAAATACTCTTGACGTTTATACAGTTTGCTGGAAACATAACAGAAAAATGACTCTGGGTGCAGTCTTACAAAGGGCTCTGGATCATGAACTTCTTTGTTTTTTGAAGAAGCAAATGTATTGATTTAAAGTTTCTCAGGGCCAGATTTTTCCATACCACACAGCATTCAGAATCAGAGAAAGTTTCAACTGTTCTCTTTTATGTATGTACACTACCTTTGTTTAGACATTCAAAGAAGCTATTTTTTAAAAAGTGCATGTGATGATGACCTTTGACTAGCTGGCCTTTTTGGGTTCTCAAGTGGGAGCTGAGCACTTACAAATATCAAGCACAACAGCAATCTGAGCCCCAGCTCAACCAGATGATATGTAAGTAGTAGGACTGCCCCAGCCATCACTCATTGCAGAGGTCTTTTGGAATGAGCCCGTCCTGAGGAGGAAAAGGGCTTATGAGTTTTCTAGACTGGCAAAAGCCTTAAAAATACTCCATTATAATGGCATAAGTAAATATGTGAATTTGCTGATCTACAGCTGATTTTGTATAATGCAGTGGTCTACTAAGATGGTGTCGGGTAAGTCTTTGGCATAGCTGTACTGGAAGAGTTAGAAAAGTAGGCTTTCTGTTGTGTACACTTGGCTTTATATTTTTATTTATTCGCTTCCACCCTGGAGCTCACACAATAAAGAGGACTAAAAATGAAATGCCACTGATTGTTTTTAATTTGTGCACAGTAAATGTCACTGAGAAGAGATCACTGCTTCAGGAGAAGATATTCTACCATGCAGCAGCTTATTGCTAGCACTAGTTTGAAGCCTATATTTGCGTTCTGTAAAATCCAACAAAATGAGGCCATAGGAATAGCTTTTATCATTGTACTTTTGAAATAAAGTAAGGACCTGTGTGATTGCAACTGAGATAACTAGCACCTTAATATTTGCTAAGCAAAGCCTGAGTAATATTTTGGTAAAATGTTAAATTCGGTTACATCACCACTAAAACTCAGAAGCTTGAATCAAAACTGATTTCAGCTTCATTAACTGAGTTTAATGTAAATATTACAGTCATTCTGGCCTTTGAGAAGCGGATTTAAAAAGAAAAAAAGCAAACCTGGCATTTGTTGTTTCACTTAGCACTTGAAAAATGACAGTGTAGCTTAGTGAGGTCGTTTGGTTTTTTTCTGATTTTTAACTCCATCAGCTGTGGAACACATGGACTTCAGCGATTCATGAAAAAAAATTTCAAACCCTTTGACCATATTGTGATCTCTTTACTTTGGAAAAGTACAGTGCAGAGCTTTCCAGGTTTATCTTCCAGGCATAAACAAACTCAGTTGGCTGAACCTATTCAGGAGCATTTAGCACCCATTCCAAGAAAAACATTACATTGGCTCCAACAAAAACATTACATTGGCCCCAACAGAAGAAGTGTCTGAATACTATTTCACTGTATTGATTGCTGCTTTCCATTTTAGCACTACCTTTTGAGCATTACTTAAGGCCATCATTCAACCAGTTTTTGGCCTGGTAACCAGCAGCTGAAGTTGGCAGGCTGTCAGGATTACTGTTTCTGAGGCAGACAATACAATCACATACCAAGTAAGAATGCAGGTATAGTCTGTTGATTCAGATGTACTTAACTAAAGGTTTTTAAAACCAGTGTGACATCACTGCCTGATGGATTTAATTTGGACCAAAATGAGGTGGAGAAAATATGAGGTGGCACGAATATGTTTTCTAGATGAAATATTTAACTAACAAAGAGACAAAGATGAAACTGGGACATCAAGTTCTCCCAGAGATCTCCTCTGCACTGCTAAAATGTTGAAGTAAGTGGTGTATTCAAAGTCGAAATTAGTTTTCCCCCAGTGAAGCCAGCAGTAAAATTCCCAGTGGCTGCAAAGGATGTCAGGTTAGATCATTGTTCTTTAGGCCACTGAAAATTCTACCTTAAAAAAATTATTTGTTTGTGTCTCTAATAATACACTGGTGTTCTCTGGATCTTAAACCTGAAACTTCCTTCCTGCTTCCACACTTCCACCTGTGTCATCACCATGCCAGTGCACAGGTGGCCTCCACTGGAGCAGCTGGATTTTCCCAGTTGTGAGGAAAGGGATGATGTGCATTTGAGCTGTTGCCTCCATGTAGTCTGGCTGTACTCTCTGGACTGAATTCCCTGACTGTAAAATACAGATAATGGCACTTCCCTACCTACATAGATTATGTGAATTCCTCAAGCTTTCTAGGGATAAAAGCCAAAAAGTAAAGTAACAGGTGATGTCTTGCTGCATATTTTATCTACTGGCACAGAACCATTACTCCATTATTCAGAAAAATGGAGACAGAGACAAGAAAAACAAATTAAAAGCAAAGAAAAAGTGCTATTGATAATAATGAAGAAAAATGAAATGGCATATGGCCTGATTTCTGAAAAAAAAAAAATTCCTACAGATGCACAAAGCACTACATTACATATGATTCTCCATATGATTAAATGAGCTTGTCTCAATTTGCCTACCTTTCTCCTTCCTTAAAGGCACTGACATTTTTTCTGGCCTGCACATCCTTACCCAGAATATGAGAAAAGACTATTCAATGTGTGTACTCCAGTAGTTCCCAGAAAAACAAAGCCGCATCTTGAGCATTACAGCATGTCTGAAGATGGGACATACACAGCTGAAAATCAGTAGGTGATACACAAGGGGAACCACACGGGAAAACACATAAAAAACATAAGAAAATAAACATGATAGGAACCAGCAGACAAACATGTTTGGAAAAAGGGAGAGGTGCTTTTCTAAATTTGCTAATAAGAGATAGAAACATTCCTTTAAAATCTGTAATTAAGTCAGATAAAATATAAAGGAGTATATTTGTCATGACTCACTGTTAATGGTGCGTTGTCAGATACATCTGGGTGAAGCTATTGAAGGGCCATCAGGAACCACTGGACATGAGGTTTCCTCTCCTGGAAATGTTCATTTGGTGTTGTCTTCTTCAGGCTTTTCAGTTGGTTATTGAGGAACTGAGGGAAGTATGAGAATTTTGCTGCTTGGAAACAAAATCTAGCTGTTAAGTGCTATGGCAGCTCTCTATGTGTAGGGTTTCTCTCCATCAGCCATCACCATATGTCCTGTTTTCAGCTGGAATAATGGGATCATTTTTTCCCTAGTAGCTGGTACAGTGCTAGTGTTTGGATTTAGTATGCGAATAATGTTGGTAACACACTGATGTTTCAGTTGTTGCTAAATAGTGCTTAAATCAAGGACTTTTCTGTTTCCCGTGCTCTGCCAGTGATGAGGTGCACACGAAGCTGGGAGAGAGCATGGCTAGGACAGCTGACCTGGACTGGCCAAAGGGATATTCTGCACTATTGAAGGACATTTCCAGTTGGAATTAAATATTGGAGATTTTGATTGTTGTTATGGAGCTGAATTATTATATTGATAATTATTATTGAATATTTAAGCATGCAATCCTGTACTTAATCCATTTAACGTGCACTAAAGGATCCCACATTGCAGTACCAAGAACAAGTCTGTAATTGTTTTAATCTGAAAGATGAAGGAGGTTCAAGGTAAAGAGAGTTCAATTAGCAAAGCCAAACCTTGGTGTGAAAAGATACAGACTTCTTTTTTTTTGCTTTATAGCACCATAATAAATCACCTTTTTAGAACCTACAGTTAAATGTCACTGTTTCCAGAGTGTATTGCTAGGAGAGAACATAAACCCACAAGCTCTTGAAAACTTTCCATCTGTTTAAGCCCTCAGGTTTGTTTCTTTCTTTCATGTTGGAGTCCTCTTTCTCTTCATTAACCCTCCATGGCTGCCCAGGAGCACTTCCAGAGATGTGCATGCCAGCCCAGAGGAAGTGTTTGCCAGGGCTGGCTCCATGAATGCTAGCAAGCAATGCCAGCGTTCAAACTTTTAGAGAAAGGAAGACTCCCCTCTCCATGCAGCAACTAAGCCAAGAGCGTGCAGGAGCGCACAGAACAGGTCCTGTGCATCCTCTCAGGAGCTGCTCCCAGTCTCCGGCAGGGACGTTGCCATCACACCTCCAGCCCTGGGTACAAAAACTCGGCAGGCTCCACCATACATGTGGCGCGCAGGCCCCCAAGCTACCTCCGCCGCCAGCCGCGACCGCTGCCGGTGGGGCGGGGCCGGGGCCGCCCGTCCCGCCGCTCCGGGGGGCGGGGACCGCCAGTCCCTCCTGCTCCGTCAGTCCCGAGGGCCGGAGAGAGCCCGCCCCGGGGCTGCGGGAGGCGTGCCCACGGCTCTGACTGCCCTCTCTTCCAGCAAGCTCTGTTCTGTTATATATATTATTGGTTACTTTGAATTGTACTCCACCCTAACCCTAACCCTAACCCTAACCCTAACCCTAACCCTAAACCCTAACCCTAACCCTAACCCCTAACCCTAACCACTAACCCTAACCCTAACCCTAACCCTAACCCTAACCCTAACCCTAAC
>VZRL01005366.1:4307-33025 GCA_013397895.1 Origma solitaria | reverse complement strand
TCGGGCAGCCGCTTCCCGCACCCGCAGCCCGCCCAGAGCCGCCCTGCCCGTGCCGGGGCTGGGCCAGCGCTTCCCGCACCCACAGCGCCTTCAAACCGCGGGGCATGGGCGCAGGCAGAGAGGGGCAAGGACAGGACTGGGGCAGAGCAAAGATCCTCACCCCCAACAATCCCCCGGTGGCCCCTCGCTCCTGCAGCGCCCCGGCCTCGCTGGGCGCTGGTGGCACCCCCGGCTCCCTCCCAGACCCTCTCTGATTGAGTCTCTGCTTTGCAGGAGAAGCTAAGGCTGCAGCGGTTTCCAGCTCCTCATTAGCACGGGGGCCAGGGGAGGAGAGTGAGAGGAAAGCTAATGTCTTTACAAATAATTCCATAGGTGAAGGTATCGGTGTTAAGGTCTTTAAAATGGGTCTCAATTTCTCTACTGACTTTGGGCAGCAGGTGTGTTGCAGAACCCAGACAACCTGACTCCTACAGAAAGAATGAAACAGGGAGCCCCAAACATATTTCGTGTGAGCTCCAAATATCCCTCCCCGCTTCAAACAAAACGCCCAGGATATTTGGGACGAGCTCCCCCCCTCCCCGGTCACCTGTGGGATGCGGCGGGGGCGATCGTCCGGAGCCGAAGGTGCTGCGGATGGAGAGCGGTGAGCGCACGTGGCGCCTCCTGTCTCTACTCCTTTTCCCGCTCTCGCACCCCCTGCTGTATCCCTCCTCTTGCTCCCATTCCTCCTTCTCCAGCCCCGCGGGCCAGGAGCTCTCGGGGGCGCGGGGTCGGGCCGGGACACGATGGGAAAGGGGTGGGTCACCCCCACACCGAGCTGGGGGGGAGCGGAGGTTTGGGAGGAATGGGAGAGGGGAGATAAGGGGAGGTGGGACAGCGAGAAAGGGGTTCTCAGTGGGAGTCCCCCAGTTAACCCAGGACCCCCAAACCCCCTCCCAGCCCCCCCCGGCACTGTGGGGCCCGGACCGTGCCCCAGTGCTGGCTCAGGGGGTGCTCCAGGCTGACCTGGTCCACCCGGCAGGTGGAGGGGACCCCGTGCCCCCAGGGGTTTCCAGCAGCATCAGCAGCTGGTGGGTCCAGTCCCCACCAGGTCGGTGGCCACCACGTGCCCCGAGAGCTCCTGCTGGCCTTGGAACCACCTCAGCTGCAGCTGTGCAGAGGAGAAATCCAGCACGGAGCAGAGCAGGCGGCTGGGGCCAGGCTGGGAACTCGAGAGCACCAGCGAGATGGACACGCTGGGGGACACTGGGAGAGAGCAGGCAGACACTGGGATGAGCTGGGGAGGCACTGGGATAGAGGGGGTGGAGGGCTGGGAGAATGGGGACGCATCTGGGAATGGACTGGGAGGGACTGGGAGACTGAGTACAGCTCGGGGCACTGGGTGCTATGGCTCTGCCTGGCAACTGAGGGAGAAAATATAAGGAAAGGCCCAGGAGTTAAGGACTGGAAAGGATCCTGCCCCAGTCAGCAGCACGGGCGAAGCAGACTCACCCTAGGGATAGGAACTGAATTTATTACCAACCAAATCAGAACACGGTAATGAGTGGGAAAACAAGTCTTAAAAGCACCTTCCCCCAGCCCTCCCTCCTTCCCAGACTCTCCCACCTCCCTCCAGGGGAACAGGGAGAGGGGAATGGGGGTCATGGTCGGTTCATCCCACGTTGTTCCTGCTGCTGCTCAGGGAGAGGAGTCGGAATCCTTCCCCTGCCCCAGCGTGGGTCCCCCACAGGGTCCCAAGTCCTTCCAGCAAAGCTGCTCCAGCGTGGGCTCCTCTCCCCAGGGATCCACAGGGCCCTACATGGAGGCTGCTCCAGCACAGGCTTCCCACGGGCTCACATCCTTCTTTTTGAGCATCCCCCTGCTCTGGCGTGGGCTCCTCCAGGGGCTGCAGGGCAATCTCGGTTCTGACACCTGGAGCAGCTCCTACCCCTCCTTCTGTACTGCCCCGGGTGTCTGCAGAGCTACTCCTCTCTTGGGATCCAGCGTTTTAAGACTTCACAGAAAAAGTGACAGCACGACAGAATTCCTCGGCAAGAGACATTCTGCCACTGACTGGATGGTTAAAGCATCCCGAGGAAAAGCAAACAAAAATCTAAAATCAATCATTCCAAACAGAACCAACCCCAAAACTATTTATATGGGGGCTGGGGGGTGCTGGGGGGTTGTGGGAGAGAAAAGGACAGAAAAAGGTTAAGGACGAAAAGGAATAGGGAAGACCCCTCCATTGGATCACAACGGTCAGAGTAGCCCTGCCGTGCTAAACTGAGCCCAGATTGATGAAGTTTGTGCTTAAAGGCCCAACAGCCTTCACTTAGATTCAGCTGAACAGCACTGAAACTGAGCAGCACTTAGCCTGTAACTCAAGTTAAACAGATAGATGTATCCATATGCATGAAACTGGAGTCCCAATCCCTGCCTTGCAATCCTTCAAAAATATTGATTAAAATGGGCAAGAATCCTTGTGCTCCACAAATTCCTACAGTTACAAAAACCAGTGAAAACTGAAGGCAAAAATAATTGCCTTCTGCTCATCCTTTGAATAGATAAGTTGTAAAAATTNCTGCTGCTCAGGGAGAGGAGTCGGAATCCTTCCCCTGCCCCAGCGTGGGTCCCCCACAGGGTCCCAAGTCCTTCCAGCAAAGCTGCTCCAGCGTGGGCTCCTCTCCCCAGGGATCCACAGGGCCCTACATGGAGGCTGCTCCAGCACAGGCTTCCCACGGGCTCACATCCTTCTTTTTGAGCATCCCCCTGCTCTGGCGTGGGCTCCTCCAGGGGCTGCAGGGCAATCTCGGTTCTGACACCTGGAGCAGCTCCTACCCCTCCTTCTGTACTGCCCCGGGTGTCTGCAGAGCTACTCCTCTCTTGGGATCCAGCGTTTTAAGACTTCACAGAAAAAGTGACAGCACGACAGAATTCCTCGGCAAGAGACATTCTGCCACTGACTGGATGGTTAAAGCATCCCGAGGAAAAGCAAACAAAAATCTAAAATCAATCATTCCAAACAGAACCAACCCCAAAACTATTTATATGGGGGCTGGGGGGTGCTGGGGGGTTGTGGGAGAGAAAAGGACAGAAAAAGGTTAAGGACGAAAAGGAATAGGGAAGACCCCTCCATTGGATCACAACGGTCAGAGTAGCCCTGCCGTGCTAAACTGAGCCCAGATTGATGAAGTTTGTGCTTAAAGGCCCAACAGCCTTCACTTAGATTCAGCTGAACAGCACTGAAACTGAGCAGCACTTAGCCTGTAACTCAAGTTAAACAGATAGATGTATCCATATGCATGAAACTGGAGTCCCAATCCCTGCCTTGCAATCCTTCAAAAATATTGATTAAAATGGGCAAGAATCCTTGTGCTCCACAAATTCCTACAGTTACACAAACCAGTGAAAACTGAAGGCAAAAATAATTGCCTTCTGGTCATCCTNCATCCTATGAATAGATAAGTTTTAAAAATTAAATGCTGAGTTTATAAAAAAGAGCACGCTGTCAATTAATTCTACTGCTTCCTAAAGACAGTGTATTTCCAATTCAGTCTTTACCATATGTCCTACAATATATGAAAGCAGATGCAAAACCTGAAATTAAAAAATTACTAAGTAATTGTATTACACCATTACTTGTTCATTAAATGTCTTTTCAGGATGGCAGAACACCAGTCCTACAAAGTCCTGCCTTTCCTCACACACAAATATTCCATTAATTACACTAAAATAGAATTAAAACTGAAAGTTCAAGCTCCTTATATACGTGTGTCATTAGAATAAAACATGGTGAACATGTGGTATTAGTTACTATGATGAAGCTTTTTTCTCAAAAATATTCTTTTACTTACCATCTCATAAAAGTAGCAAATCTGGAATAAAATTACTTCGTTCCAGAGTACTTTACCTCTCTTTCAAGGCTTTTGTTAAACATTTTCACTACATACCTCCCTTTGCACACTCCTATCAGAAAAGGCAAAGTTGTAAATCAAGGTGTTAAAAAACAAATGAGATAACCATGAACACAGAACCACTGATAATCAGAAAGAGTAACTAACTTTATTCATTATTTCCAGGTTTTTCCAAACATGAAGAGTTTTCACTGTATTTTCTAAAGTTTTGAGGTTTTGTTTGGGATTTATTATTATTATTATTATTATTATTATTATCTTTATTTTCAGTTTCTTCTAGACATCAAGAGGTTGTCTTACTATTTGTATAAATCATAAAATTACAACAAGCACATCGTCCTGTCTTCAGTATGTAACACTAACAAAATTATTAAAAGCAGCTGCAAGAAATCCTGAGGCATTAAAGGAAAAACAAGCTGTAAGGCTTATTGTCATAAGCCTTACATAACCAGTTATGTATTTTCATGATCAGATTTCAACTGGTGCCTCCATTTTTCCTTCCATTTTCCTGTTTGTTCTAACAATTGTCTTTTATACACCAAGAATCTTTTACTGCAGTGGGACATGCAACTCACCCTACCACCTTTGCACCAGGTATATAAAAGCACACTTAGAAGAAGAGATAAAGATTTTATCAAAGCGGCAGTTTTTGGAACAGATGCTTTGTTTCACGAAATGGGCCAGGACAGTTTGTCTAATGTACACCCTTTTCTTTGTGGAGGTTCAGTCTATGAACTTACACAAAGAAAGGAAAATGCAAGGTGAAGAAATGGAAGCTTGAGTTAAGGCATACGTAACTTTCCAGGTTTGATCACACTGGTGATCAAACTGCTGAACTTGCTTCTGCTGTGCAAGTTAAAAGCAACTTTCAGCTGAAATCAAATGAGTGCCACAAATACGAAAACAAGTTTAGGTCCACCTGAGGCCTATTTGAGGACACACCGTTCCTATCTTCAGAAAGGACACAATTATGGTCAGTGAAGGTGCACAAGAACAGCTCTGCAGCAGTTGGGTCCATTTTTTAAGATCTTGAAACAGTTTGCTTGGGTTTGCTGAATACACATGTTGTTTATGAACAGCAGAAGTAAGTTAGCAATAACCTGAGGAAACTGCTCTGCCTTGTATCACTCTTTAGGTTGACAATACTGCTAAAGACTTACTCTCATCCTGATCAATTCAGTTCATAAACTTTCAGGCTACTAGATTAGCCTGTCAGGGGTAGGGACAGCAAACTCTCGTTTCATTTCCAACACTGACAACAGAATTTTCTAGAACACATTCAATTGTATAAAATAATCAAATGCTTTGGAAATTGAAATTGTTTATTAAAGGAAGTACTCTAAATTAAAAACAAAACAAAACAAAACCAAACCCTAAGCCCAGGGGTTTTTAAACATTGGAAATACAATACAAATTCAGCTACAATGAGCAGTGACTGACCTTTTGTAGCCAGAACAATTCTACGTTTCTGTTTACAGGCTTAGCAGTGAGGCCAGTGACTGAGAAGACTTCGGGACTGAGCCACCATTTCCTTGCTAAAGGCAGTATCTCAACGACTAAATCCAGGCATGAATTTCTATGTCTGTCGTTCTGGCATTCATCACACCCAGTCCACTTGTTAAAACATTAATATGCCTTCAAGGGATCCCTGTCCCCATCAGCAGTCAGTAAGGCGACAAAATGCTTGTTATTCTGGCTAACAACCAAACGCAGCAACATTTCTGTTGCTTCCTTAGGCAAGGGTAACAAGGCAAACTAGAACTGTATCAGCCTCAACTTACAGTCTGTGAAAGTTACATTAAGAAACAACTCTCTGGCTGCAGTATCCATCTCCTACTGTCTCTGTAACACAGAAAACAAGTGCTTTCCTATGAGCATTGTTTGCACAAACCAATTAATGTATGTAAAAAAATAAAGAAGAGAGAATTTATTTTATTATTACCATAATAAAGTCAGTGCAGTCAACAACATAATTGTCCTTGCTACAGAAAGACACTGGAACCCCAGTATCATGTAATTTTTTTTTTTAATACAGGGAGTAGAAAATTTGGTTCTAACGTTACTCCAAGGAACTGGAGAGATCAGGCACACACATTCAATTTTTATATGAATATGTATTGTTAGATAAACAGTATCAGATATGCATTGTTTCTGAAACAACTGAATGGTATATACATTCAGTAAGAGCAGAGATCAGCTCAGGTCGGCTGATAATTGGGACACTTATTCACAGGCCAATATCTAGGCAAGTATCTAGGCTCAGATCAAACAGAAAGTCAGAAGAGAACAAACAGGAATTTAAAGAAGTGTCATAAACAGATATTACACATGACTTTCTTAACAAATGCCTTGACTGACATAATTTTTCAGATCTGACTTCCCATCTGCCTTTTCAATCCTTCACTAAAATAATCCTTCACTAATATAAGTGAAGTATTTTCTGGAAAACGTCAAGAAAAAGAAAGTATTTAACAAAATGCATTTAATAAAACCTGTCATTTACAAATAACACTCCAACAAACTTGGAGGGAACAGCACACATGCTGTTGTATTACTAGGCATAAAAGTCAGTGTTCTCAAAAACAGTGTAGCTTATGTAAGGCAAGGCATCTTCACAGTATGGCTCTCAAAAGCAGCAATTAACCGTAATTAATACTAACCATAGTAACAAGTGTCTATAAGGAAAAATCTTCCTAAAAATAATTTCGCTATACCCAGTATCAGAAACAGACTAAGCATGGCATGTCCAACAGAGAAGAAAAACTCGCATTTATATCAAAACACCTCTTCGATCCCTCAATTGCCTATTTGAAAAAATTATGCAATTGCACTTGTTACTGAAAAACTTGCAGGAACAGCCTTGCTTGTTGGTGTCAAGCATCAAAGATTTACTGTGGTTTTTGTTGGGGGGGGTTGTTTGTTTGGTTTGGTTTTTAAAGCAAGGAAATCAGTCAGTAATTTGTTCCATACCAGCTATTTACCTTTTTGGTGCTTACATAAAGCACCAAACTCACTATAAGATATTCCTTTGTTTCTTCCAACCACACAAACTCAACACAGACTTTCCCCTCTGAATCCGCATAGTCTGCAGTATAGATATGCCCCATGTACTCATAAAGGCCAGAAGACTTGGAAGACAATTCCATGCAGACTGGAGCACTAAAACACCAGAAGGCCTTTCTAGTGTCCTCCAGCAGAGTCAGATCCATAATGAAGCAGTCCTGCAAACACAAGCACAAGAGGTTATTTCATGGCACAGTAAGTACAGCTGTCCCTGATTTCAGGACAAGTATCAAGGGTTCAGAGACTTTTGTATGAAAGCTAAAAACTCAAAATATAATTGATAGTGCTTCACTGACTACTGCAAATACTTACTTAGAGGATTCCTACAGAAATTAAAACTGCAACCTACAGACATCAAAAGCTGCACTACAGAAGGTACCACTGCCAACCCAAATCAGACATTATTTCTTGAACATTTTTAAGCCCTTAACATCTGTTTTTCTCAATTATTAATTACTTCACCATTCAAATAACAATAGTCCTTTCAATACGAGAAAGCAATCTAAGTTTAAACCCTGGTGCTAAACTTGTGTGAATGCAGCAATGTTTGCACCCCAAGGCAGTGCACACAGAGTTACCCTTCCATGCCAGCTGTAAGAGGACTTTAAAGGACTTCTTTAATACAATACTTTTTGAATGGTTCATAGCTTTGGTTCCCAGAAAGGTAATAATAATCATCTTCATGTAATTCCTCCTTTTACAAATCCTTGAAAAGATTTCTTTACAACATTACACAACTACATAGTTTTAAAATGCTAATGCCAATTCTTGGGTGTTTGCAAATTGATAGTTTCACATAACCCTTGAAAGCATAAGAGTTGTGTGTCATTGTTAGTATCAGCTGTTACTTATTCTCATGAGTTCTGAATCACTAAATGAATCAAATGATCTTAATTATGTTGTATCTATGCTCCAAAAGCATAAACAAACCAACACCACATATTCCATGCGAAAAAAAGATTGTTTTGCAATGCTTTCTTTCTCTGTACTACAGAGCTGTGCTTCTGTTGCTCTAACATTGCTTTCACTATTACTTTACGTCAAACAAGAGCAGATGGCACAAACATGAGGCAATATGATACATACAGTTTTCCTAAGCTTTTTACTGTAGACTATGCTGAAAATACAAAATTCAAACCAAACCTAATGATGATGTAACGAACTTACGTGAGCTACAGAATCACCACAAAGAATCACAAAAAAGAATTACTATCTCCTGGTCCGACAACTTGCATATAAAAGGCCAATTATGAAAAGTAAAATGGTGTTGAGTGTTGGGGTGGTGGGGGTCTTCCCATGCGTTTTTGTCCTGGTTGGGACCGGACAGGGCAATTTCTGCAGCAGCCAGGAGGGAGCATGGCTAGGACACAGAGGTTGCTCTACACCACCTCACCTCATTTCCAGGAGCAGGAGAAGGGCTCTCTTCTCAGTCGGGGGAGTGTGGCATGGTCAGGTCCAGCTCCACCGTGAGCATTTGCATGTGAATCACTCACCTCTCTTGTATGCTCTTGTGATTAATATTGTTGCTGCTACTCTCCATTTTCTTATCTCACTGCTGTTTCCAGTAAATTGTTTTTATTTCAGCCTTTGACCTTCACCTTTTGCGCCTCCAGTTCTCCTCTCTAGCCCAACTCAGGGAAGAGGGACGGAGGAGTGAGCAAGCACAGCATGGTTTGGAGTGGTTACAGTGAGAACACTGAATTGGAGAATACCATTCCTAAGCAATGACAATTTCTAACTATCAGCAATTAATATTTTTAATTTAAAAAAATACCCAGAAGTGCCCAAAAAATCATTGGTATTTTTTGGTTTTCCTGGGAGTATTGAAAAAAATTCAAATAAATTCAAGGTAGTGGCATGTCCTGCTTCTATGGCTGATGTTATTTGGCCTTCACATGTTCTAAGAATTTTAGACACTTATGTTAAAAGCCACACTGAATTCAACCCACACCTATATGTTGACATGTTCAGTCTGTGACCACAAAATGAGGGGTTTAAAAAAATACTGTATTCTTTATTTTGTCCTAGAAACAAACATTCAGTATAATTTATGCTGCAAGCACAAAGGAGAGAAACTAAAACTAAAAAAACTAAAGAATACGGGCATAGCTCTCTCCTTCCTCTGACAGATAACTTCCCAAATTCTTATGTGCTACTCACGATTATTTTCATGGAAAAAGAAATTCTGCCAAGCAGCTGTTAATCCTATAGAATCATAGAATGATTTGAGTTGGAAAAGACCTTTAAAAGTCTTCTACTTCCAACTCCCCTGCCTCACCATGCTCAGCATGGAGAAATAATTTTTTACTTTTGTTTTTCTAATGTCCTATTTAAATCTACCCTCTTTCTGTTTAAAAACATTGTCCATTGTTTTGTCACTACAGACGAAGGTAAAAGAAGTCTCACGTTATCAAACAGTATTCCATACCACATTTATGCAGGATTTGCAGAAACAACAGCTTTATTAATTTTGAGGGTTTTTTCAAAAGAAGTGCCAAAACTGAAATCATGTTTTGAACTAGATAATTTTTCAGTAGCGCTCAAATTACATTTATCAGAATTTTTGGGACTTCTGAAATATTCATGCTGATGAAGTACATTTAAAAATATGCGCCTTCACCACTATTGCAAAATCGACAGAACTACTCCGAAGCTTTGTTTGAAATAATTATATTAGGAATTTTATCCAATAGAATGTGAGAGCATTCCTCTGAAATACAGAGTTAATCCAGCAGACAGATGCACCTGGCTCGAGCTAGGTGCTGACTTTGTGGATTTGGACTGTAGTTTCTGCCTGTGTCTGCTAGCATTTCGACATTCCCCAGCAGTTCCTAACTTCCACTGCATATATAGCTCAGAACTGCAAAGTATTTCCCCAGGGGTTGAAGGTTTATTGCTTGGGAAAAAAAACCAAAAACAAACAAAAAACCAACCCCAAAACTCACACCAAACAAACAAACAAATAAAAAACAAAAACAAAAAAACCCAACCCAAACAACAACCAACCCCCCCCCAAACCAACAAAAACAAACAACAAAAATCAAAACAAAAGCAAACAAAAAAACCAAACCAAACCAAAAACAAACAAAAAAGCCCCCAAACAACAAAATTTTAAAAAAACTCACAAAAACCAACAAAACCAACCAAACAACAACAAAAACAAAACAAAAACAAACAAACAAGAAAAAAGAAAACAAAACAAAACAAAAAACAAACAAAAAACCTGACCAAAAAAACCACACCAAAAAAGTACATCTGCAGTACAATTTTTTTTGTCCAGCATTTCCAAGCAGGGCTGGTCAGTCTCAGCATCTTTGCTGAGTGGAAAGCACTGCAGTAATCACACATGCATAAAGGGTCTATCATGCAATCCAGACTCTATAAGAGAAAGGAGAAAACTGTTCCTCCTCAAAATTCACATAGTTTTTTGAATATTGGAATAGAGGTTGCTGTCTAGTTACAGACATCTTCTACAAACCAAAGAATTTTTTTTTAAATTAGCACATTTAGGATGCACAAACATAGTTCTGTTTTGATAAGCATTTCCAGAAACAAAAAAATGTATCTGACCTTTACAACGCCTCTAAACACATCTGTTTCCCAGCATATGCCAAGTGTCCCAACAATAGGGCAGTGCTTCCTGCTATGCTTTAAGCTTACAACTGGGAACCTCAGGTATCCATTTTCAATGTCACCTGAAATATAAACAATATGCAACATTATAGGAGTATAAATCAAATTCAGCCCAAGTACACTGTAAATGTTCTCGTGTCTTCTGTGTCTTTTTCTTCCCCCTCAGCCATAAGAAACCCTGACACACACCAACAGCTACATACCAAGCACGTTATAGAGGAATTAGTTGCAGTTCGGGGCTTTGTTTCTGTGACCCACAGCAGAAACAGCAGCTAAAAACTCTTTTGTATTTTTTAGAATAAAAATAGGAATGCCGCCTAAAGAACTTACACAAGGCTACGAGGAGTAAATTCCACATTCAACATTTCAATTTCGTGCCACCAGTGCCTCCATCACTGCCCATTCACCAAAAGTCAAGCTCAACACTAACACACAAAATAAATTGAGATACCTCCTCCAGCCTTTTTTTTCCAAATTATTTCAATCTCTCAGCTCTGACTGAAAACACAAATAACCCAATACAAAGGATATACAAATAACTATTCCTCCTTGGAAAGGATATTGCATCATTTAAATTGATGTGCAGTATGCTTTGATTTGAATCAAATTTTTCAATTATGGATTTTTTTCATTTTTTTAAATAGCTTTCTGAGGGCTCCCTCTTATTAAAAAACAGAATTATTATGATTTGTGATTTTTTTATTACTACATATAACCATATTTCTTTGGTATCTCTTCCTCTCCTCTGAGAAGAGATAGACTTTTTTTTTATTGTTCTTTTTTTCCCTTGCTATCAGAGAAGGAAAATTAACCAGGGAGTCCAACAGTCTAATTATAGCTTGGGGTACATCATAGCTAAACATGATCTCTGACTACACAGAAAAGTGAAAATAAAAGTGTCACATCGTGACACAAGTGGATTTCTGAGTAGGACATTCCTTGAACAAGTTTCCCTGAACAAGAGGAACCACAGTGAACACACTGCCCTCGCAGTGAAGTCCAAAAGGACCCAGTGAGGAAAACGTAAGCAGAATTCATTTTCAGGATCCGGCTCCCAGTGGAAAAAGGCCATTGATACCTGCCCAAATGGTTCAGTTCCAAACCTCAGTAAATCAAATTCAATGGCAAGATTTCATTCAACGTAAAATATCTTAGATAAATAGTTTATTGACTAAGCACTGAAAGCCCACATTTAAAGGTGAGCTTTCACACAAGAGACTTGGAAACAGGCTGACTTGAAACAGGACACTTGGAATCAGTCAACAAGCATTTTTTCCAAAGGACTATTCCGTTATCCACAATTCCAATCTGAATGGAAGGGGCTACTTCTCTTACTCATTCAAACCAAATAAAGTTTGAACGGAATAAAAATGCACTAAAAAAAGCATTCTGCTAATAAATTAATGAAACCCAGGACATCACCACCATTGCATGGCACTAATACAGCACTGCTAGATAAATCAGCTGGCTAAGGTATGCTGCAGTTATTTCTTAACTTTAGCCAGAATGGAAACAGGCAACAGACTAATTATTTGTTAGTTAGTTAATTCACTCTTTTCATTTTTTTTAAATATAAAAGCTCACATTCAGAAGAAAGGAAAAGTCTGCCTAGAAATGAGCAAGAACCTGAAGGCTACGTATTGAAATCTCCCCTTCCTCACCCCAGTCAGATGAGAAAATGAAGTTAACAGGCAGAACAAGCTATGTTAAATATACCAAGGAACACACAGAGGAAGCAAATTGGACAGGGCTTTCTTCAGCCTGATCCAGACTTTGTTTCATTACCCACAGTCCTGGGTTTATGCCAGACATGTACAGCAGCCAAGCAGCAGAGTAAGTTACAGGGAACAAATATTTCAAAATATTTACCAAATAAAGGTAATACCAATAAAGAGACAAACCTCAGGAGGAAAGAAACAAATAGACCCATAGTTCCAAATCACTTATTTTAGCTAAAAGCCAAGGAAGATTGTTGTGCTAAGCCTTTGTTGCAAGTTGCAATTTGATTGATATTTTCAGAAGAAATGCCGTGCTTAACACTAATTCTGGTGCCAACAACCAGCCTTACTATGCTGAATGGTTATTTAAACTTGCAAATCAATCTTCAAGGTCAAGCAAAACATTTCAAATGCCTGATATGAAATTTTACAAAGAAATCTTAAAAGCTCTCTAAACACACAAAAATCACCCCTTAGATTTTGCAAGCACAACTCATCAATTTACACCAACAAGAAATGACATTGAGCTTAAACTACCATGTGGCTACAAAGCTGTGCTTAAGAAATTGAAAACCCAGATAAATACATTTCAAGAATGTTTATTAAGAAGCTAGATCCATGGTTTCTGTGAGTCATATGAAAAGCCTGTCATATCTTCCTGAAGACAAGGAAAATTTTCTAAGTATTTTCAATTAGGTTAGAAATATTAGTCAGCATATTCACCCTACAGGATCTGTCAATAAGACCGTATTACCAACTCTGTTTACATAAAAGGGAGCATAAAATAAAATGCTAAAACCCAACCAAAACAGTGGCAAAATAGCTAGTTACTGCAATGCAAGTATTAATAACAGAAAAAAAATCTGAAGCCACATACACTCTGTCTGCTTGGTTCAATGAAGTGTGATATAACCTTTTTAATTTAATATTAGGAATTCTGCAACATTCTGCTTACCAGAAAGAGCAAAATGAACAACAAATCACAATGAAAAACGGGACAGCAGACAGTCATAAGCTGCCTCATTACACCATTTCAGGAGGAAGTCAAGCATTTTCCAAAAGGAATTATTGTGCAAGCACATGGAAAGGACTAGATGACAAATGAGCTTATTGCCTGCAGAACCGTCAGGCCTCAGCTGCCTGATGTCCTGTGAGACCAGAATCTGGTGGCTGCCACACTGCTGAAGGCCACAAAACCAAAGCAATTCAGAAAACACTTGTGAGCATAAGACAGATTCTGTAACTTGCAAAGTGAGACAGCATCACAACTGTAGCTCATGGACCTTTGCAACAATTTGCATAAACATCAGCTTAATTTTTTGTGTAAGTAGCTTCTAAGCAGCAAAAAAGTGATACCAAGAAAAGAAGTGTGCCACATAATAATTTTTCTTGTGCAACTGTATTGCTAGGAGCGTAACATTTTAATTTTAGAAAACAAAACATGATACTCATCTAAACAAGAAAAACCAAAACCCAACACAAACCCAAAAGCCCAACCCTCTGCCCAATTTTGAGAAGATGGGGTTTTTTCGACAACATAAAGAGGACTCCTGTATAGCACAACACTTCAGGAAAGATTTTTTGCTACATGCACAGACTTTCACTGAAGTTTTAGCCTTAGAAGTATTCCTTTCATTTAAGCTCGGAGCTTTTCTGGAATCTGAAAACATGTGTATTTCAGGTTCAAGGACTAGAATATGCCACACTGCACAAGGCTGCAGTATAAATGACATTTCTTGGAATCACTAAACACAAATGAAAAAACCAGACCAAATCGCAGGGAAATTCTGCAGCTCTGTAAAAGCACTCATGCCTGACAATAGGCCCTCTACTGACTAAAAACCAGTATTTTCTGACACCCACAGAATGCTCAGCAGTGCCAGTATGAAAAGAATACTGAAGACCAATAATTAATTTACAGTACTTAATTAAAAAAAATAACTACAGTGTATCATTTTAATAATTTAATCTGCCTCTGCTCACAGAAAGACAGCTGTGTAGCTGTAGGAAGTTATGTTGAACTTATGTCAAAAGAGAGATCACCCATATTTTGCAAAACCTCAGTACAATTATGAATTTGGGCTGTACAAGAACAAGGATGGTCAATCATCTCTCATGAAAAGAAGTGCTGAGAACAGAATGAAACAGCAGTTAAAACCAATGACTGAAATTGTTTACTGCACAATGAAAGGATGTCAGAATAGGCAACCTTAAGCTCACAGAAATAAAAACTATAAATCTTAAAGTTCACAGTAACTTCTACAAATATATTTATATATTTAATCTGTCACTGCACCCAAAGTATACTCAAGGAGAATTCTACTGAAACAAGCCTCCAGAACGTATGAGGACAACCTGTCTCTTCTCTATAAAATCCAAGTGGAACAAACATCAACCTGCACCAAAAGCTGTGCCACTGCATTATTAATGCTGCAGTGAAGCAAAAGAAAAGACCCTGACAATCTGCAGAATTTGTGTCCCAGGCCTGACACTGTCCATGTAACAGAGCAGGCTGAGCACACCAATTGCCATGCAGATATAAAGAAGCCACACAACAAACAGAGAGATCACTTACTCTTAAAATTCCATTTCAGTTTCTCCCCTTAAAACAGAGACACTGGATATAAGAAGGAAAGACACAGCAGCAGGGATCATTTCTAAAACAGACATTATTGTTCCATCAACTTTACCTTTTCTGCAGAAGAGGCCATTGAATGTTCCACACAGGTACCTGCAGCTTCTGTCATGCAGATCCAGGTGCAGGCTGTAGCCATGGAGTCCATAGTCTGGGTCAGTATCATCCAGTAAAGGTCCATTAGGTGGAGGGGCGGATTGACTTGAAAAAAAATAGAATTTAGCAATGGGGATGGCTTAACAGGAAGAGAGTAAATACATGGCTGTACACAATCATCTTGAGAGAGTTTTGAAATCAAACACCTCTAGTTCGTCATGCTTCTTTTAAGCTAACACAGTGTCTAATACTGCTGATCAGCTGCTTGGCCTAGCCAAAGGCAGAAAATATGGCAGTCAGCTTTAAAAGGCACATCTGTTAAACTTCAAAACATGGACTTGTCTACGAAAAAGAAAAAAGCATCAGCTTAACTACAAATCTAAAAGCCCACTAGACAGAGACTTCTCTGAAATAGCAATTATTGGAATAATTTTGTTTGTGCCTAAGTAAATGAGTAACTACCACACACAAATGACCTGAAGAGACCAAATGCCAGAGGGAACTGCGCAGCTTCTACACAGGATCCAAGGGGGCACTAAGGGAGATGGTGTAAAATCTCACCTTCTGTGGGAGAAGGGCCACACTAAGTTACCGTGGGCACTTAAGACTACTGGTTAGGTACAACAATATCTGACCAGAAAGCTGAGGGGAAAATAAATTCCCCAAATAATGTTCTAAAGCTAAAAAACTCCATCTTTTGAAACAGCTTATGGTGTATAAACAGGTATTGTATTATATTATATACCTCAATATACACATATACAAACACGCCATAGGAAATCCAGCTAGTTTCTCAGTAGGACTGAAAGATACATTCTATCTTTCTCAATACTGCAAGTATTACTACAGTTGTATAACTAAATCATCTCCTTAATAGCATAACAATGGCAGTATTGTAGAATGAAAATGATTCTACACTTTTGTATATCGTTACTGTAGCTTGTTTATATTAAACAAGAATAGTTAATTACTGCCTAAATATAAACCTCTAACAGCAGTCAATTTTAACTGTGAAACTCAAAGCTTTATTCAAAAGGTTACCTGTATTACCCACAAAGGAAAACCAAACTTACACAACAGCAGAACCCAAAATGCTTCTCTCAAGAAGTTGATTGTAATGAAGACTCGCCATAACAAATGCAATTTCATTTTTATCCTGAAAAATTAATTAAAGTAGATGTATTTTTATGTGGAAATTCTTTTTTTCAGAGGGTCTTTCCAAGCATTAAAATTCATAGATAAATGCTGCTGCTTATTACTCTGCCAATTACTGTAATAATGTTAGTAATGGCTTGCTCTAACATTTGGACTTCTAAAACCTTTACTGTCTTTTCACAAGAGTACAGAATATATTAAAAATATTACAGGATTTCTATATTATGGAGAAAGAGAGGGAAAGTAGCTATGCCAGGGCAAAAGTTATGAGAGCAATCCAAGAATTGTACGTCCCTAAATTCTACTTACCACTTTCAAAGAGGCACCTAAACAGAATCAAACAGCACTTACTCCCAACTACTGAAGCATCAAGTTTATTTTCATAGGTAAGGAACTATTTGCAAAGAGGGCTGACATCAGTGAGGGGTACAGAATTACTCAATAGAAATGGTGAATTGCAAAGTAAAACCTCGGATGTCTTCACCAGATTATGTGCTCCTGGGAAAACATTAGAAACATAACCTTCTATAGATGCCTAAAGAAAACATCAACGTGAAAACTAAACAGACGCAGAGGTGTGTATTTACTTCAAGAACACAGAATGCTAGGATGTCAGCTTTTTTTCTTTAAATGTATTTTTTAAGCCATACATTTACAAATACATAAGTCAATAGGAAAATTATTCACTGCCAGAAGTCTATTACTCTCCTGAAATGTGGGCGACTACTGTTTTCATCTCTCTGGGTTACCAGCAAATGACACCCCCTAATCAAACTTTTGGCTTCTCAACTACTTCTGCATTTTCATAGCGCAACATTACAGCTCTAGAAGATATAACAAGGGAGATTTATCAATCACATAGTTTCTCAGTCTTTCTTTATCCAAATACCAGGAGGCCCATGCAACCTGTTCGTGGTTTCTATTATGCAGCTATGTGCAAAAAACCAAGATATGTGGCATTTACAATTATTTCACCCACTGAAAGTTAACTACCTAGTTACTAACTACCTCTGCCTACACAGAGAGTAAGAACTGCTGTTCAGAAAAGCAAGCACGGGAAATACACTAGAGTGAAGCACACAATTCTTAATGTCTATATGGAACTTAGTTACGACTGAACCATTTCCAGGGGCTGAAAGAAATCTCTTTCCAAGCGTGGGAGTGGCCAATGCATGAGCAAGACCATTGAACCAACAACACAGGGACACCAGCCTACTAAACTTGTGAAGATACAAAGAGAAATGGCTGTTGGCTTATCAGAGCTTTTCACAGACTGAGACAACCTGTAACAGACTCATGCAGGTCAGTTTTCTAGGAAATGGACTTTCAGTCTTAACTTCAAGTAAGAGTGAAAGAAATAGTCCTTCTGTGGTTTTAGACATTGCCTCTGGTGATTGTGCACATTTGAAGCAGCACATTTGCAGCTGCAAATTAGACACAGCTTGGAGGAACTGTTCACAGGCTCCCTAGGAAAGCTCCTGGCCAGTGCCAGATAGGCTAAACCTTCATCAATAACATGGCTGAGGGGAGGAAGAAAGGGCTGCCACCTCTGAATTCAGACCAAGAGCAGAACACCTGAGATAGGCTTCCACAGCGCCCAGCCCTGTGCAGCTGCAGGCAGACACTGAGGTCCCCATGCATTCCGTGCAAAATGCCAATTCCTTTTGCGTAGGAGTCTGCTTCAGATGTTCCGTTCTGCCCTCTGAAGACATTCATCTCTACATCCACCCTTCAGAGACTAAATGCTTAACTTAGACTCTTGATACCAAGAATGTAATACCCCAAAAGGGCACAATTTAAAGCATTCCTACTGCTGGAACAGGATATAGCTACCTGGTGATGTAGATTAAAGCTAAGTTGCTATGTGGGAACTCATCACAGGGCATGGCGCAAATCAGAGGAAGAAGCACATCCTCCAACCATTCTATTTAAAATTACTCTAGGATATCAAACTTGGGCATGTGAAGACTGCAAAACAAATAAAACTGAACGCAGTATCTAATATAGTATCTTACATAACTGATCTTTGAATTAGAAGTGAACCTTTTGAAAAGTATATATACTCCTACATTTTAGAATACAATAAATCATCTGCTAGCTGTCCCTACATGCATTTGGTTGTTACTAGTTTAGAAAAGAGCTTTCAAAATCCAAAGGAAAAAAAAATTAAAAAACCCCCCCCCAAATCCCAAACTACAAGGCAAAAAAAAAAAAATCTATTCCTTCAAGTTATAATAAAATACTGAAACAAAATGTTACCTTACCTTCCAATTTCCTACTAACAATCCTGGACTCAGACTGAAGAGCTGGACAAGCTCATCAGCACCAACTGCTACACTGCTTTCAGTCAGGTTAGCAAG
This sequence comes from Origma solitaria, assembly GCA_013397895.1. Lineage (NCBI taxonomy): Eukaryota > Metazoa > Chordata > Aves > Passeriformes > Acanthizidae > Origma > Origma solitaria. The sequence goes on along the minus strand of VZRL01005366.1, from coordinate 14,472 downwards.
ACTGTATTCAGCAATCAAGGCAAATCGACGAGGTCTTTGGAAAGAACACAGAGAATGCAGGGAAAAGGCTATGTCTCCTTATTCATGTAACAGTTCAGCCTAATTTCATTTTTAACTGACCAGCTTAAGTCTGACCAACAGCACATGATGAGAATGGTTTTGAAAGCATTTGGCATGCAGAGCCATAAACTATACATTCAAACAACTACAGTGCACTAGCAGGATCTCAACCCTTAACAAGGAAAGAAGCAAAACCACTATATGATCTTCTAAAACATTCTTTAAAAAAAAAAGAACTTATGTGCTTGCCCAATTTTTCAAAATACCACAGAATTACTTTCCAATTTGTTTTTGATACTTTATTGGTACCAGATGGAATCACTGAACATTTATCAGTGTCAAGCAAGCTACTAAGGTAAATTTTTCTTCCACAGAAGCAAAATTCAAAGGAAAGGACCAAATTGTACATAAAATAAATTGGTTTTGTTAGAGGAAGTCTTCCTTTTTTAGAAGTTTTTTTCTGCATTTTGCCTACAATTAAAGCCATTTAACTCCAAAACACTCTTAAATAAAAGTTCATGGACAATCTTATGAACTAATGATGCATTAAAAAAAACAGAGCAGAAAGTAGAGTTTACATTACCTATTCAGAATGAAGAAAGAAGTCTTTCTAAAACCCTTTTCCAACTTAGGCTCTTATTATATCCAAAACAGTTCCTAGATTTCCCAGCAGTATCACTGTAGTATCATCAGGGATGGGGCATCCACGACCTCCCCAGACAACCTGTTCTAGTGTCTCACCACCCTCACAGTAAAAAGTTTCTTCCTAATCAACCTCAACCCTTTCCATCTTTAAGTTAATCAGGCTCATATTAATACAGGAACATTCCTAAACTCCCTGCACTACTGCCTTATAGTCTTAACACAGATATATTGAAATTAGTGAAACCACTACTTTCATCTATATTCACAATCTCTAAAAACTTACAGTTTTGTGAAATAAATACACCAACTGCCTGCAAACTTTTATTTTTTAAATAATTTTCTACATATGAATCATCATCTTGGTAAAACAATTACATTTCCCACACAATTTGACTGCAAGACTTTTTCAGCTGACTTTATACAAAAGCCTTCTTTTGATTTATTTATTTTTTAAGAAAATACTTTGCTTCTGCTTGAGGAACCAGGTGTTTTGTAGGTGAACAATTCCCTCTTTTCAGAGCTCTGTGACTAGGGGCTTTGTGTAAGAAGCATGTAGCTGATACTGCACATACTGTAAACACAGACCCCAGATGTGTGCAGAACTCCTTCACAGCAACCAAACACCTCAAATAGACACTTTTCATTTAAGTATCTTCTCAGAATATAATGAAAAAAAAGCTATTGTACACACTTAAGCTAAGAAACGATGGATATGCTGTGGACTGGTGTTTTTATATGCATGTACTGAGGACTGCACACATAGTTAAACACCAAGTTCCATAAACTCACATACACACCTATCAGACACAAAATAAATTTTAACAACATAGATTACCTGACTGTAGCCACACAAATACTGATGAACTTTTCCAAGCTAAGTTTCTCACAATAAATTCTCCTAGATTTACGTGTTTCTTTCATGCTCATTTAAATTCAGCTTTCCAAGTCAGGACCTCTCAGCCTGAATATCACATGCCAGTACCTACATTAACCTATGAATTAATGCCGTAGCTTGTTGCATTATGCTATTTCTTGCTAAAAAGCTCTATGAAGAGAAGAATATAGGAAGAAATACTACAGGGAGGCTTTCTAACAACGAGTTAACTTGTTGAGTCAAACCAATGTCAGACAGCTCCTACAGATACATTATCCACCAGCTACACCCAAAAAATCCTCAAAAATCCGATGTTAAAACTCACCCCTTCTTCTTGGGAAATCTGCTCAGATCAATAAGCAATGGTGTAACTCCATACAGTTTTAGGGTTGACAGGATGTCTAAGCACGGCCAGTCTCTACCATACCAAAGCATGGTAACCGATGTGTCCTTAAATGATAGCTTTGGCTTCTCCATTACATGTTCTTTTCCATTTTTGTCCTTCAGAGCAATTACCCAACTCAAGCCAGAGACACTGTTATTTAGGAATTGAGAGGGAAGAGGGGTGTTTAAAAAAGATTCCCGAAGTGACAACGGTTAAACTATGCTTTCAACAGAATTTTTATATTTCTACTAACTGCTACTTATGTGCTCAGTTTCAGCAATTTCTAGATTATCATCGTATCTTCCCATTTTATAGCTCTATTTCTATACCCCCAAGCCATTAATATTTTGTACATTGTTCTCAAGTAAATCTCTTTGTGACATTGCTTACTTCATAGCTTCTTTGTTCACAAATGGAAGACCTGTATAAGGATCTAGAGGTTTCGCGAACCGCATTACTCTAGTTTTGAAGGCAGATGTCTGTTTGAAGATGTATTCATTCTTCCAGTACTCAGGGTTCTTATCATGTAGAGCATCACAGCCCAAAGAAACAGTTTCTGGTTGTTTAGACTTCGTTTTCCACATTGTCCATTTTGGCTGCAAAGCACTGGAACAGAGTTTCAGCCAAAGTCCACTGAAAATAAAAATAGAATAAAGATGAATATATTTCAAGAACAGTCACTTAATTTTTTATACGCACATCTCAGCTACCACTGAGCATAATGTTAGCACAAAAGCAGTCTTGTCTGCCTCCTTCAAAATATGGGATCCAGGATGAAGCTCAGCGACAGCAGAGCCATAGTCAGCATGATAAATGAAAACTGATAAAGGTTAAGCAGTAAATTTTGAAAATTCCAACCCAAAACAATGATGCATCCTCCTCACAGAAAATCACCTAGTGGAAAAAGTGTTTTAATACCTCTTACTCAACAAAGATAATCTGTACACTTCAAGTTTCTCACACAGATACAGCTGAAAGTGGGGTGGAGGAGGACAATCAGATTCACACCTTTGCTTGGTGTTACCAGAGTCATGTCAATCCCTTCTTCCCTCTTTGGAAAAGCTCAGAGAAGACATGACTTTCTGAAGACAAAGAAACATGTGACAGTAATGATGGGTTCATCTCCTTCATGCCAGGAAAACTAGGAGGTCACATTTCAGCCCTCTAGGACATTCAGTATCTCTAGGACAGTTCACGGAATATTGAGTACAGGAACCTACGAGAATTCGAACAATAATCTGTGAATGCAGGTTTCCAGTAAGTTTTCTAATTTTAAAGTGCCAGACATACAGTTTACATAACTGCACTAAAGAAAATCAATGGGAAGGGCAACAAATTCTCAAGAGACATTTTCTACCATTAATTGGCAAGATTACCTTTACCAGTCCCCACTCATCCCCAGGCAAACTTACACTGATATGCTTTGTATTGCATTTTGCCCTCTCCTGAAAGCATTCAAGGACTAAATCCATCCCACAGTGCCTCCTACCCACAACAAAGATATCAGACACTTCTCTTTTAAGACCAGGAAAGGCAACCAAGTCACCAGATAGCATAAAACATTTCTGATGGAGAGGGGAAGTTCTTTTTTAACCCCAAAGCGGTTTAGAACTGTCTGGTAATGTAAACAAAGGAGAGATGTCCTTGACATACAATCATTGGGGGAAATTGAGCTATCATCCAACTGGTCCTAATCAGCCTAAAAAGTCCAGTAAAATAACCTGCTATGAAAGTCTCCTGTTAACTGGAAACCCTTCCCCAATGCCCCCTCCCCTCCATCCTTTCTTTCTTGGAGAGAGATACTCTGCATCTTACTCTATGATGCTGAAAAGACAGGGCTTAGCAGTAGGCATTTCCTGCATTTTGAAGTTACAGACGCAAGCAATTTAGCTGACTGAAGATAGACTAATCACAAATACCTACCGTCCTTGTCCTCACTCTCAGTTACATATTGCTTCTTCCTTTCCCAAAACAATGTTGTGCAATCAAAGAAATTAATTCAAGCTCAAAAATTCAGTTAGGGTAGGGAGACAGAGGAGAAAAAACGAAGGAGGACCTGGAATCTCAAATGTTTAGAAAGTATCACTGCCCCTTCATCCTCAAGTCCCATTTGTGCACATTTTCTAATCTCTGTTGAGATTTGAAAATGGAAACAGACATCATTGAGATGGACGCAAATAAATCATCCTGCCCTGAGCAGCCACAGTGATTTTATCTTGCCTTACCACCCTGAAGTGGAAAACACATACTAAGATAATTTGTGTCAACTATGCAACTTTTGTCTACACTGACCTGCTGACAATCTCAAAACACACATCTGGATTACAGTCTTCCCTTTAAATTCATGAGTTCTAAAGGTGTCAAAGCCAATGTAAACCAATTGACTGTACAAGTTTTGGCAAATAAGGGAAAATGGATTCATACTGGATGCAGCAACTTCCTATACAGGAAGACATCTTCTCATTCAAACAACACTAATGCAGTAGAATCCTAGAAAATAAAAGGATACCCAGACATCCTAGTTATCACATATCAACCCGGGTCTCTCCTCTTTATCCTTTCACAAAATTATCCTGATACTGGTAGGAGCAATTTGTGTACTCTGTATAAGCAATCCTTATAAAAAATGTGTCAGTATTTATCTTCATCGCTTTTGTTTCAATTTAGAAATCACCAAAATTTGACCAACAGAGCAACAGATAAAAACCACTAGTGAATCATTTAACCCTCTACAAAAACCTGATGAAAGAACTAAATAAGTAGAACTTCAAAGTTATGAAAGCTATGACCATTCCACAAAGCTACTGGTGACACACAACTAACGATCACCTGAGAAGAAAAGTTTGTGCAGGTGCATATGAATACAAACAAATACATGCAAGTTTTAAGACAAAAAAAATGTGCTAATAGCAACATTTCAAAGCACTGGATTTAGTTTTTGCCTCATAACTCCCATTAAACAACAGGGCTTGCACAGCTAGAATTCCATGCAACACATACTGTGGGCTATGCAGTGCAATTTCGGCAGAATAACTGCCCACAGGTACATGCATCAGTGCTCTGGCATCAGAGAAACTAAATTAGAAAGACTCATAACTCAGGTAACCACAACTGGGGCATGACTGAAACCTTCCCTCTTCCTTACTTGTCACTGGCCAGGTCATAGAAGCGCTTATTCACACAACCGACAGACAACAAGGACACAGGATCCAAATAGGAAAATATCTTCAGCAGCATTTCTGATGGCATGCTGGGAAACAAGAGAGAGAGGAATACTGTTACACTTGCCTGGAAACTCCAGAAACTGCAATGGCAGAGAATTTTAATTTCAAACCAGAGAAAAACAGAAGAGGTGGAAACCAGCAGCTTGTAAATAGATGAATCAAAAATCACCTGAAGAGGAATCAAAAGTCGCCTGAAGAGTTAAACTGGAATTTGGGTTCTATTTTCAGTCTCCAGTATGTGGCATTTGCCTAAAACAATTAATCACAACTTATTCAAGTGGCACAGCACTGTTACATGAAAAGTTATGGGTTTGCATTTTCATTAAACTTTGTTAACTTTAACCCAGTTTGACATGAAACTACCTCATTTAGCTTCAGTTTCTTATTGCTTGTACCATGACTTTAACATTTATTCCACTACAACCAGCTTTTCCAAAACTGAAGATATATTCACTCTCCCTCTTGACTGTGGTGTCCTGTCTCAGGATGCACCAGGACAGAAATGATCATGCTCTACCTCATCATAATCTTCAAACGGTATGTGCTCAGGGGTCTCGCACAATTTTCATTTATGTCAAAAGAAAGACATGAACTTCAAAGCAAGAGCCAAGTGGCATCTTGGAAGTGTTAATGTCTCTGCGCATCTGGAAGGCTTCCTGAAAATGGAAGTGCCGGTCTAAGCCTGACAAGCAGAACATATCCTGGAGATGAGCCAACATGGTTTTTGTATTAACAGATTGAAACCTTGCACCATTTGAGCAGTACCTGGTAACTACAAAGAGTTTAAAATACATGGATTTTATACTCTAATTTTCTCGAGCATTGATTACGGTCAAATCACTGCTGAAAATACAAGGTGCTGTGAAAGTCCCAGCTGTGCCTCTCGTGCTTTTACTACTGTGTTATTTGCAACGCTTGATTTATAACACCATTTCAGAAGCAGAGAGCTTCAAAGAGTAGCATGATAATGCCAGTACCTCAATGTTTGTATTAAATTCAAAATCTTAATTGCATTAACATAAAGGTAATGTGCCAAAACTTCCAACGAGCCAACACTTGCACTCTTCCACTCTTACTCCTTGTGTAAAGACCTACTCACCTCTCAATGCACACATTTGGTTTCGGTTTTATGGCAGGTGTTGAATACAGACTTTTAATTCCAGCATTTATGGTTTCAGAACATTCCCCAGGCCTGGCAGCAAAGGTCCTTAACCTACTTGTAAGAAAGAAAAGCTGTTAAAAGTCATATATTCACAAAATTAAGAAATACGCATACTGTGCAAACCTAGACAGAACATTTCAACCAAGGCAGGATTCAGGGAATACATCATATGGCAACTCATTACTACCAGTTCACTGATTTGAACAACTATGCCCAAGTTAAAATACCTGGCATCAGGCAGATTCAGATTTAAACTCACAGCTGTCATTCCTGTGATTCATCTCTCACAGTGGTCAGAAGAGAACAGTGTCGCTCCCCCTAATCACTTTGAATCCAGCAGAGATCTATTACCCTGAGACAGCTACACCACTGTGGCCACCACAACCAACCTCAACACAGGCCCCAGCAGCAAGTCAAACCCACTGATTAATCCTCTGTTTCACAACATTACTCCAGAGACATTTTTGAGCCATCCAAATTTGCTAAGCTATTAAAAGATACCAAATACCTTGAAACTTCTTCAAAAACTGTTGAGGTTCAAAAAGAGTTTCCTTGAATACATAACAGAATAATACATGAAACAAAGTTTAAGTCTCATTTCAGATCTTCTCCAAGCTGAAATACTCAAAATCCGAGAGATAAGTGTTTTTGCCACTGGCAAACGGATATCAATGTTTTTATAGCTCATCAGTGTTGCAAAATGTGGAATATGTAAAATTTTCTTAAGAAATTATGTTCTTTGATGTTTGATCTTTGTGTACTTTCAAGCCTAAACAGCTTGGAAAGGAGACTTAATCCGTGAAAAAAGAGAGAAGCTAGGGGATGTCCAGATGCTAGAAAGACAAATTACTTGGTGGTAGAATTGCTTTGTTAAGGTTTAGGGCTTGACATGCTTCAATAAATTCACACCTGGGGGGAGGTTAACAAAGCTTGGGAAGAAGGATGCCCATGGACAGTGCACACAAAGAATGCAGATTTACAGACCACAAGAACACCTGGAAGAACTCCCAAGATAAGGGAAAAACTTCTAAAGCCAACTCCTGAAATCAGCTCCAACTTCCAGAAGTGTGAACTTGCAACCACCCACCCAAGAAACGCACTGACTCAAAAGAAGAGAAGGACTGAGCATGTGGACTAATCAGCATGAGAAGCAAGAGAATCATTAACCAATAGAAGACAGAATACTAACTAATAAGAGAGCTATGTAACTTGTAGCCAATGAAAATGAATTTTTTCCTTTGGTAAATTATATGAAATAGTAAAAAGTTTTGAGAGTTGGTGTGCTGGCTTTGTAAGATTTGCCACCCAGCACTCCCTCTGTGCAGAACTGTAAATATTGGGTAAAATACCTCAGCTCTGTGTGTGGACTGGCCTCTGGCACAGCAGCATGAAAGAACCTATTTCGGCAACATTAGCACATCACAGTTTGGAGAGAAAAGAAAGGAACTTTGCGTATTTCCAGCACAAATTCTTACAATCCAAGTGGTCAGACATTTTTCCAAGTTTTCTACTAGGAAGGACTTTGTAAGCTGTAATTGCAAATACTGTCATGAATCCACATAAAAATATGGAGATAGAGTTTCAATTGTAAATGAAATCCTTATGCTTCATACCCCCTGATGCCACCGAGCAGACAGAGCTCCCCATTCTCTGCATTACTGATGTTTTAAGTTGCTAGCAGACTTTGCAACACCTGGTCAAATCAGCTCTGGGTTTCTAGGGAACCAATCAATATGGGGGAAAACCACCTAATTTTGAAGTACCTGGGTATCATGTACCTTTAATGCACGCTGCTCTTGGTTTAAGATTCATTTAGGCTCAAAGAAAAACAGAATCAAAATAAATTAACAACTCTGGTCTACATTGTCAACTATGCTATGTAAAAAACAAAAACCAAAACAAAACAAAGAAAAAACAACCAAGAAAACAAACAAAACCCCAAAACAAACCAACCAACCAAACAACAAACAAAAAAACCCCAAAAAACCACAAAAATTAAAGCAAACAAACAAAACAAAACAAAACAAAAAACCAACCAAACAAAAACACCTCACCACACCAAAACAACCAAGACACTTTAATGTGAATTGTTATAAACATAACAAAAAGACATGCACATTTCAGCTTGGGTGCCAGCCACTGATAGACCAACTAAATTAACAACTACAAGGGTAGCCATATAACAAACATAACCTGGGGGTCAAACAAGGGTTTTATTCATGCATCATTATCAAGAAGTACACTTAGATCATAAAGCACCAACAAACTGTATTTTTCAAAAGCCATTAAAGGGATTTAGAGACCCAAGCTGCGTTCAACAGCAGCAGAGTTCTCACTTCTGTACGCTCCAGGGCAGCAAATCCCAGGCTGTTCTGCTCTGAATCCATGCTGAAAGCAGAGAGTGTGGGCATTCTCTACAGGGACACAACTCCACAAACTTCAGGCCCAGGAGTAACTCAGATAACAAGGTGGATTTTGGATTTTAAAACCCACTGCCTTGGACAAGCATAACCTGCATTGCCTGTATTCAGTCCTTCTTGCTCATTTTAACCACTCCCCCCTCTTCTTCACCCCAGGGAGAAATATCTGCAGAAAGACAAATTTTGCCCACACATGCCTTGAAAAGTTTAATGCAATATCTATTCCTTTTGTAAGCTGCAGTCAAAAAAAAAAAAGCTGAACTTTTGCATCTTCCGAAACAAAAACATTCTCAAGGTGTGAAGAAACAAACAGCAAACCCAATCCACAAATTACTTTTCAATTACTGTGTGTGCTAAGATTTTAAATTAGCATTAACAAAATGCTTTTACATTACATTGACAAAGCTTGGGCAGATAAGCCTAAGATGAAAGTCAATGAGAGCTGTTACATCCCCTCTTTAGAGACTTCTAGAACAACTGAGAGGCTCTTACTTAAGAAGCACAAGTTCAATTGCTTTTTCATTAGCTTTCAACCTGTGGGGCTCAGTTTTGTACCAATATTTACACTTTCACACCCCATAATATTTGCAATGTGCCTTGGTTTTTAGATGGTCAGCAAACAATTGTCTTTCAATTAACATTTCAAATAATGTAGCTAAAGTTTTAAGTAGTGAAAAAAACTGTCACCACCAAATGTTAAAACATACCTGCGAACAGAGACAGAAATGACAATAATAGTTTGACATGGGTTGGTTCGGTTTGGTTTTTTTCCCCTCAGCTAACAATTTCAGTCTCTTTAAAAGGTGGATATTACCCCAATCCATTTACAGGTTAAAAAGAAGAAAAAAAACCCCAAAACAACAGGGAATGGAACTGCTATGAAACCCAAGGTTGTACAAATGGGTTAGCAGAAAAATCTGCCTTCTAAACTCTGCCTCTAAGATTGACACTTTAAAATTTGGAAGCCAAACCTGAACTGTAAGAATTAAGGTAATCACACCTTCCATAGTGAACACCTATTTACTACGAAGGCCCGACTACCCTGAATACACATAGAGTAGCCACTAAACTAACCTGTACTTTGTGGATACTCATTATAGTACCTCCTCCAAGCTGAAGGACATACGGAAGGTTAAGCCCTCCTTTCCCAGGCACAAAAAGGTGTTAAACCGAGGCCTCCCTGCACCCGCATTTTCCCATTCCGAGGTCACCTCCACAGGGCCAGGGAGAGCAGAGCACCGCGGCCTCGAGGGTGTGCACATGACCACAGCCGTGAGGAGTTTAGAGCCGGAAACCAGGCTGCGGGAGCAGAGGAAAGAGGCTTCCCAGGGGAGCAAAGGGAGCTGAGGGAAAGCAGCACAGCAGCCTCCCCGGGCCGGGGCAGAGGGCCGGGCC